>CAWVNO010001701.1:0-21000 GCA_963930645.1 Salticus scenicus | reverse complement strand
CTACCTACCAATAAATATTTGGGCACTTTCGAATATAGACGTTTGCGAAAGATCTGGAAAAAGTCTTTTGGAATGATCTTGAAAATTTGGGAGTGCAAAGATCATGTTACACTTCATATATTTCAGCGAAAGTTTTTTTCCTGAGTGGAAAAGGAGGTCTGTAAAAAACTAAAGAAATATCAAAACGTTTTGCATGATCATGTAAAAAGCAATGATTTGGAACGAGTTTTGCCTTTAGCTTGCGATCACAAGGATTTCTCTAATGATCTGTATATATATTTTAGGGTCTACCATTTGTATTCATGACAATGCAACTGTTTATTTATAAAATTGAAAATAAAATTGCCTCTTTATTAATTATAACGCATAAGGTGTTAGATCCAGAGCACAATCACTTTTAGAAAACTTGGAATACTACATTAGACGCAGCATATTGTAATAAGAATGCACATTTGTTAAATATCTTAAGAAATATGAGTACATTTACCAAATAGTATTTAACTACGCATGCGCAAGCTTTATATATCTTAATATATATAAATCTCGTGTCACAATGTTTGTCCTCAATGGACTCCTAAACCACTTAACCGATTATAATAAAATTCGCACACCATGTGCAGTTCGATCCAACTTGAGAGATAGGATAGTTTAAATCTCAAATTATAGTCGCAATTTTAATTAATTGCTAATTATTTGTCTGTAATTATTTGACAGTCACAATTATCTGTTAACTCCAAATGATTCTAACAGATGTCGATACCTTTCGACTGGGTTGAAATGAAAGCTGAAATATATTTGGTGCTGCCATCTACACAAAGAATCTTCAACTTTTTAACCTATTAATAAATTTCGTATAATTCAATTATTTCCACTTTTTAAATTTTTGGTGTTAGCATAGCCGGCCACGTGTTACTTAGACTGAAGTGTAAATTGAATTCATCTTAATATATATAAATCTCGTGTCACAATGTTTGTCCTCAATGGACTCCTAAACCACTTAACCGATTATAATAAAATTCGCACACCATGTGCAGTTCAATCCAACTTGAGAGATAGGATAGTTTAAATCTCAAATTATAGTCGCAATTTTAATTTATTGCTAATTATTTGTCTGTTATTATTTGACAGTCACAATTATCTGTTAACTCCAAATGATTCTAACAGATGTCGATACCTTTCGACTGGGTTGAAATGAAAGCTGAAATATATTTGGTGCTGCCATCTACACAAAGAATCTTCAACTTTTTAACCTATTAATAAATTTCGTATAATTCAATTATTTCCACTTTTTAAATTTTTGGTGTTAGCATAGCCGGCCACGTGTTACTTAGACTGAAGTGTAAATTGAATTCATATTATAATGAAGATAATACAGTGAAATTAATCCTGTTTTTTACTTATTTGTGCTTCATTGATCAAAACTTTATAATTTAATCTGTATCTTAATATATATAAATCTCGTGTCACAATGTTTGTCCTCAATGGACTCCTAAACCACTTAACCGATTATAATAAAATTCGCACACCATGTGCAGTTCGATCCAACTTGAGAGATAGGATAGTTTAAATCTCAAATTATAGTCGCAATTTTAATTTATTGCTAATTATTTGTCTGTTATTATTTGACAGTCACAATTATCTGTTAACTCCAAATGATTCTAACAGATGTCGATACCTTTCGACTGGGTTGAAATGAAAGCTGAAATATATTTGGTGCTGCCATCTACACAAAGAATCTTCAACTTTTTAACCTATTAATAAATTTCGTATAATTCAATTATTTCCACTTTTTAAATTTTTGGTGTTAGCATAGCCGGCCACGTGTTACTTAGACTGAAGTGTAAATTGAATTCATCTTAATATATATAAATCTCGTGTCACAATGTTTGTCCTCAATGGACTCCTAAACCACTTAACCGATTATAATAAAATTCGCACACCATGTGCAGTTCGATCCAACTTGAGAGATAGGATAGTTTAAATCTCAAATTATAGTCGCAATTTTAATTTATTGCTAATTATTTGTCTGTTATTATTTGACAGTCACAATTATCTGTTAACTCCAAATGATTCTAACAGATGTCGATACCTTTCGACTGGGTTGAAATGAAAGCTGAAATATATTTGGTGCTGCCATCTACACAAAGAATCTTCAACTTTTTAACCTATTAATAAATTTCGTATAATTCAATTATTTCCACTTTTTAAATTTTTGGTGTTAGCATAGCCGGCCACGTGTTACTTAGACTGAAGTGTAAATTGAATTCATATTATAATGAAGATAATACAGTGAAATTAATCCTGTTTTTTACTTATTTGTGCTTCATTGATCAAAACTTTATAATTTAATCTGTATATATATAAAAATTACGTGTCACGATGTTTGTCCGGGGTAAACTCCTAAACTAAGGAACTGATTTTGATGAAATTTTGCACACTGTGTGCAGTTTGATCCAACTTGAGAGATAGGATAGTTTTTATCTCAATTTATTGTCACAATATTGTTTTATTGCAATTATTTGTTAATTATAGACCTTTATTAAAGTTGCTCCAAAATATCTGTGAGTTCCATTAATTTAATTGTTGCCAAAAAAAAAAAAAAAAAAAAAATACGAGTTCATTTTCTTTCGACATAAAAATAAATACATTTAATCAAACGTGAACGTTAAAAAATTATAAAAAGTTAAATTATGCATCTCACGAAAATTGACGTCATAATCAATTTAAAGATTTTATACACATTGATAAAGTGCTAATGTAGTTCTATCATAGATATAGTAATATATATAGATCTCTCATCCCCATGTTATCGTAGAAAGATTTTTGATGCCGAAAAAAGATAAAAAATAAAAGCTTTGGAAACAGCAATTAAGTGGTATTGAAAAAAAAAAAAAAAAAAAAAAAAGAAAAAGAAAAGAAAGAAAGAAATATGAATTTGAAACTGTATCTGGAGTCTTCCATTCCCCTTTAGCAAATAAATTATTCATAAATTTTATTTCTAAAATATTAGTATGTATTCCCGTGTGTATTCACTCGGGGAAAGACGGCCATATTTTGGTAAAAACGTCGTCTTTTCCCAAATGAAAAGGAATAACTTTTTTCTCCCCAATGATCACTCTATTCTATATATGCTATACTATATCTATGAGTTCTATACGCAAGCGAAGTGTGACTCACTGACCGTCTGTGCAGCCAAGAAAAAGATTTCCTATGTTAATTACCCACTGGATTTTTTGTAAGAAATTATTAAAAATCGAGGAAATTTATTTCCCGATTTTAATCCTTATATTTGGGTATAGATATGTATTAGTTATCGCGGGTGTTAGATTGAATTATTTTGCTGTCAAATTGACAAAATTTTAATTTTAAATTTTTAAACTCTGTCGCCCTTGGCTTTTTTTATTATTATTATTATTATTTGGCGATCAAAAGCGTAACACGAAAATATACATGCCAGATGTATGCATTGTACTAAATGTAATATGTATTATTCCTTGTACGTATGTATGACATGTAATATGTATTGTACGAAATATTGTTTCATATTATTCATTACTCTTTTAATATAAGTTGTTAAAATAACCATGATTTTTGAAAGGAATTAAATATTTTCGCCAGATAATTTGGCGATATTCTTTTTTTTTCGCCAAGGATGACAGAAATGAAATCTATTCCGCTGCAAAATATTAGTATCTTACATCAGATATTTTATTTAGACATTTGAAAACAAATTTTACTTCAAACTATGATAGAATATTTATCATTTTCCTTTTAATTTGTATATTATTAGTATATTAAAATTTAAAAGCATGGTATATAAAAAGTTTTTTTTTTTTTTTTTTTTTTTTTTTTTTTTAAATCTTATAATTATTCTTATCTTAATCCTCAATGTTTCCCATCTTTATTGACTTGAATTTACTATTAAAATTTTAACATACTCAAAAACTTCTCATCACTTCGTTAAAATACACTAAACTTTTCCAAAATCTTTTTGTATTTAAAATGATACATGTATTTACTTTAAATGTCCAATATTTCATAAGATTTCCAATTTTAAAGTTTTAAAATATTTATCAAATTTTCTTATTTTTCTGGTTTAGCCTTATTGTTTTCCCTTTTATAACTACAGCTGTTGCCCTCTTTAAAATATTTAAAATGATGAGGTCATTTAATAGTAAAATTATCGATTACAGCATATATTATATTTCACTCCTCCATAAAAATTGATTTTAAAATCGTCTGTTTCTTTTATACTTTTATTTTAATAGAATTTTAATAGAATTTAATTTATATATTAGTCATTTTAGCAATTTTATCCAAAGTAGCATTAGAAATAATATATATCACTTCTCCATTAAAATTTATAGGACCCTACAATAAAATTAATTTGTGCTTAATATCAACACTACGAAAATTTTTATCAATCGCTTCCAAATTTTGACCTAAGTTTCAAATCTCAACCCTGTGGGTTTTTACATCGGCTACAACGTTTTCGTCTTTGTTCGTAAATAATAATTTAACTGTACTAAATAGTTTACAGCCGTATAATTCAACGTATAACTTAGTCACAGCAACGCGTGGCCGGGTCTGCTAGTATATATATAAATTACGTGTCACGATGTTTGTCCGGGGTAAACTCCTAAACTAAGGAACTGATTTTGATGAAATTTTGCACACTGTGTGCAGTTTGATCCAACTTGAGAGATAGGATAGTTTTTATCTCAATTTATTGTCACAATATTGTTTTATTGCAATTATTTGTTAATTATAGACCTTTATTAAAGTTGCTCCAAAATATCTGTGAGTTCCATTAATTTAATTGTTGCCAAAAAAAAAAAAAAAAAAAAAAAAAAAAAAATACGAGTTCATTTTCTTTCGACATAAAAATAAATACATTTAATCAAACGTGAACGTTAAAAAATTATAAAAAGTTAAATTATGCATCTCACGAAAATTGACGTCATAATCAATTTAAAGATTTTATACACATTGATAAAGTGCTAATGTAGTTCTATCATAGATATAGTAATATATATAGATCTCTCATCCCCATGTTATCGTAGAAAGATTTTTGATGCCGAAAAAAGATAAAAAATAAAAGCTTTGGAAACAGCCATTAAGTGGTATTGAAAAAAAAAAAAAAAAGAAAAAGAAAAGAAAGAAAGAAATATGAATTTGAAACTGTATCTGGAGTCTTCCATTCCCCTTTAGCAAATAAATTATTCATAAATTTTATTTGCTAAAATATTAGTATGTATTCCCGTGTGTATTCACTCGGGGAAAGACGGCCATATTTTGGTAAAAACGTCGTCTTTTCCCAAATGAAAAGGAATAACTTTTTTCTCCCCAATGATCACTCTATTCTATATATGCTATACTATATCTATGAGTTCTATACGCAAGCGAAGTGTGACTCACTGACCGTCTGTGCAGCCAAGAAAAAGATTTCCTATGTTAATTACCCACTGGATTTTTTGTAAGAAATTATTAAAAATCGAGGAAATTTATTTCCCGATTTTAATCCTTATATTTGGGTATAGATATGTATTAGTTATCGCGGGTGTTAGATTGAATTATTTTGCTGTCAAATTGACAAAATTTTAATTTTAAATTTTTAAACTCTGTCGCCCTTGGCTTTTTTTATTATTATTATTATTATTTGGCGATCAAAAGCGTAACACGAAAATATACATGCCAGATGTATGCATTGTACTAAATGTAATATGTATTATTCATTGTACGTATGTATGACATGTAATATGTATTGTACGAAATATTGTTTCATATTATTCATTACTCTTTTAATATAAGTTGTTAAAATAACCATGATTTTTGAAAGGAATTAAATATTTTCGCCAGATAATTTGGCGATATTCTTTTTTTTTTCGCCAAGGATGACAGAAATGAAATCTATTCCGCTGCAAAATATTAGTATCTTACATCAGATATTTTATTTAGACATTTGAAAACAAATTTTACTTCAAACTATGATAGAATATTTATCATTTTCCTTTTAATTTGTATATTATTAGTATATTAAAATTTAAAAGCATGGTATATAAAAAGTTTTTTTTTTTTTTTTTTTTTTTTTTTTTTTTTTTTTTAATCTTATAATTATTCTTATCTTAATCCTCAATGTTTCCCATCTTTATTGACTTGAATTTACTATTAAAATTTTAACATACTCAAAAACTTCTCATCACTTCGTTAAAATACACTAAACTTTTCCAAAATCTTTTTGTATTTAAAATGATACATGTATTTACTTTAAATGTCCAATATTTCATAAGATTTCCAATTTTAAAGTTTTAAAATATTTATCAAATTTTCTTATTTTTCTGGTTTAGCCTTATTGTTTTCCCTTTTATAACTACAGCTGTTGCCCTCTTTAAAATATTTAAAATGATGAGGTCATTTAATAGTAAAATTATCGATTATAGCATATATTATATTTCACTCCTCCATAAAAATTGATTTTAAAATCGTCTGTTTCTTTTATACTTTTATTTTAATAGAATTTTAATAGAATTTAATTTATATATTAGTCATTTTAGCAATTTTATCCAAAGTAGCATTAGAAATAATATATATCACTTCTCCATTAAAATTTATAGGACCCTACAATAAAATTAATTTGTGCTTAATATCAACACTACGAAAATTTTTATCAATCGCTTCCAAATTTTGACCTAAGTTTCAAATCTCAACCCTGTGGGTTTTTACATCGGCTACAACGTTTTCGTCTTTACTCGTTTTCGTCTTAAATAATAATTTAACTGTACTAAATAGTTTACAGCCGTATAATTCAACGTATAACTTAGTCACAGCAACGCGTGGCCGGGTCTGCTAGTATATATATATATATATATATATATATATATATATATACACAGAATTTAATAGCCAAAAGTATTAAGCTATGTATATGAAAACTCCAAACAAATATCGTGTAAATGTAAACATTTATGAGCATAGAAAGATGTATTAGGTTTTCGATCGCAAAACGCCAAGGACGACATAGTTTTGAAATTTAAAATTAAATTCTTCTCAATTTGACAGCAAGGTAACTTACTAATTAATTAATTAATTAATTAGTTAATTAATTTATAATTATATCCAAATATGGGGATTAAACTCGGGAAATAATTTTCCTCAATTTTTGATTTTTTTTTTTTTTTTTTTTTTAAATCCAATGGATGATTAACATAGAAAATCTTTTACCTAGCCCCAACAACGGTCAGTGACGTCCCACTTCGCTTGCGTATATCTTTTGCGTCAGTAAGAAAAAAGTAGAAGATATGGAAAAAATTTTGATTTCTGGTTTTTGATAAATTTGCACGTTTTGAGATTTCCTTGCATTTCAATTAACTAAATCGACTACTTATTTAAAAAAAAAATGATTTCTTACTAACTGCTGCACGTATAAGAAGAAAGTAGACGATACGAAAAAAAATTCGATTTCCGTTTTTCGCGGAATTTGCATGTTTTGAGCTTTCCTTACGTTTCAATTAACTGAAACTGACTACTTATATTTAAAAAAGTGGATTTATTGCTAGCTTTTGCGTGCAAAAGAAGCAAGTAGAACATACGGAAAAACCTTTGATTTCCGGTTTTCGATGAATTTACACGTTATGAGATTTCCTTGCATTTCAGTTAACTGAAATTGACTACTTATTTTTTTTTAAAAAGGGATTTATTATTTTTTCCTCTGCATATATAAGAAGAAAGTATAAGATTCAGAAAAAGTTTAGATTTTCGGTTTTCGGTAAAGTTACACGTTTTGAATTTTCCCGAACTCAATTCGACCATTTTTGCAGAATATCTTTCTTTTTGATTTCAAATACTGTACTTTATGAAACAATGGAATTAATTTAACAGAATTTGATATTTGGTTTGACCTTGGTTTCATATAGCTTTTGGAATGTATCACTCAAATGTTTCACTTTACGATTTTCTCTCTTTTCAGTAAAGACACAACACCTACAGAGACATATTAAGATTACGATATTAAGTAAAACTCTGCTGATTGATTTAGAGTGCATATCGGCAAACAATTGTCGAAGCTGTGTTGCAATTTAAATCCGTTAAGACAAGGAAATAACTTTGCTTTGCCTTGCATTGCAAAAAAAAAAAAAAAAAAAAAAAAAAAGGTTTCGACCACTGGGCGATACAAGTATTGTTAAATAAATCAAAATTTAAAGTTATTGGATCTCAGGAATAACAATCAAAAAACCACATATTGTTAAAACTAATATGCATGTTTATAATGAATGTCATATAAGACAGTATAACAGATAAAATATCAATATGTGTGCATTAAGAAAAGTGTTGCATAAGCAACTAATTAAATTTTGAAAATTTGTGATTTATAATAACATTCCTAAACTATGCTAACAATTTAAAAAATATGAGCAATAATAGTAAAAATTAAAATGTTTTGAGCATTTTGAAATTCTTTTGAAAAAAAAAAGAAATATTAAATAATTAAAAATTCGAAGTATTTGGATCTCAGGACAACACAAAATATTCAAAAATTAATATGCATATATATAAAAAGGAGTGTCATATAACGCCTTATAATAGAGAAATTATCAATATGTTTACATTAACAAAAGTGCTGATTAATCAGGTAATTAAAAATTTCGAAAATTTGCGTTATATAACATTTTCTAAAGTATAGATTAATTTTACAAATTATACGAAATATTAGTAATAATTAAAATGAATTGAAAATTTTGAAAAATTGTGTTATATAACATTCCTAAACTATGCTAACATTTTACAAAATATGAGCAATAATAGTAAAAATTAAAATGTATTGAGCATTTTGAAATTCTTTTGACAAAAAAGAAATATAATTAAACAATTAAAAACACGATGTTCTTGAATCTCATAACAACGCAAAGTATTCCAAACATTAATATTCATGATTATAAGGAATGTCATATAACGCTCTATAATAGAGAAAATATCAATATGTTTACATTAAGAAAAGTGCTGAATAATCAGCTAATTAAAAATTTCGAAAATTCGCGTTATATAACATTCCTAAAGTATAAATTAATTTTACAAATTGTGAGAAATATTAGTAACAATTAAAATGCATTGAACAATTTGAAATTCTTTTGAAAAAAAAATTAATTAACTAATTAAAAGCTCAATTTTTTTTTTTATCTCAGGACAAAACAATATATTCCAAAAATTAATATGCATGAATATAATGAATGTCCTATAACGCTCTATAACAGACAAATTATCAATATATTTACATTAAGAAAAGTGCTGCATAAGCATATAATTAAAAATTTCGAAAAGTTGCGTTATATAACATTCCTAAACTATAATTTCATTTTACAAATTATGAGTAATAATAGTAACAATTAAAATGCATTGAGTATTTTCAAATTTTATAAAAAATAAATATTGTTAAATAGTTAAAATTTCAATGTCATTGGATCTCTGCTATAAAAATAACAATACAACATGATGTTAAAAATAGTATGCATGTTTATAATGAATGTCATATAACACAGAATAACAGAGAAAATATCAAAATCTGTACTTTAAGAAACGTGTTGCATAAGCAACTAATTAAATTTTTGAAAACTTGTGTTATATAACATTCATAGACTATGCTGACATTTTCGTAAATATGAGTAAGATTAGGCATAATTAAAATGCATTGAGCATTCTGAAATCCCATTTTGAAAAAAACAAATATTGTTAAAAAATAAAAAATTAAATATTATTGGATCTCAGGTATGAGAATCACAAAACAACATATTGTTAAAAATAATATGCATGTTTATAATGAATGTCATGTAACATAGTATAATAGATAAAATATCAAAATGTGTAGGTTAAGAAAAGTGCTTCACAAGTAACTGATTAAAATTTAGAAAAATTTTGTTATATAATATTCCTACATTATGCTCATTTTACAAAATATGAGCAATAATAGTAAAAATTAAAATGTATTGAGCATTTTGAAATTCATAAAAAAAAAAAAAAAGATATATATTAAATAATTAAAAATTCGATGTATTTGGATCTCAGGACAACACAAAATATTCCAAAAATTAATATACATGATTATAAGGAATGTCATATAACGCCTTATTATAGAGAAAATATCAATATGTTTACATTAAGAAAAGTGCTGAGTAATCAGCTAATTAAAAATTTCGAAAATTTGCGTTATATAACATTCCTAAAGTATAGATTAATTTTACAAATTATGACAAATATTAGTAATAATTAAAATGCATTGAACAATTTGAAATTGGTAAAAAAAAAAAAAAAAAAAAAAAAATAAAAAAAATTATATAATTTAAAGCTCAATTTTTTTTTTTTTTTTTTTTTTTTTTAATTTCAGGACAAAACAATATAATCTAAAAATTAATATGCATAATTATAAGGAATGTCATAAAACGCTCTATAACAGAGAAATTATCAATATATTTACATTAAGAAAAGTGCTGCATAAGCATATAATTAAAAATTTAGAAAATTTGCGTTATATAACATTCCTAAACTAAAATCTCATTATACAAATTACGAGTAATAATAGTAAGAATTAAAATATATTGATAATTTTGAAATTTTCTTTAAAAAAAAAAGAAACATTTTTAAATAATTGAAAATCCAATGTTATTGGATTTCAGATATAAAAATCACAATACAACATATTGTTAAAAATAATATGCATGTTCATAATGAATGTCATATAACACAGGATAACAGATAAAATATCAACATGTGTACATTAAGTAAAGTGCTGCATACGGAACTAATTAAATTTTTGAATATTTGTGTTATATAACATTCCTAAACTATGCTAACTTTTCTGAAAATATGAGTAAGATTAGGCATAATTAAAATGCATTGATCATTTTGAAATTCTATTAAGTATAAAAGAAATATTGTTAAAAAATAAAAAATTCAATAATAATTGATCACAAGTTAAAGAATCACAAAAGAACATATAATTAAATTTAATATGCATATTTAAAATAAATGTCATATAACACAGTATAACAGATAAAATATCAATATATGTACATTAAGAAAACGGCTGCATAAGCAACTAATTAAGATTTTGAAAAATTGTGTTATATAACATTCATAAACTATGCTAACATTTTACAAAATTTCAGCAATAATAGTAAAAATTAAAATGTATTGAGCATTTTGAAATTCTTTTGACAAAAAAGAAATATAACTAAACAATTAAAAACACCATGTTCTTGAATCTCAAGACAACGCAAAGTATTCCAAACATTAATATTCATGATTATAAGGAATGTCATATAACGCTCTATAATAGAGAATATATCAATATGTTTACACTAAGAAAAGTTCTGAATAATCAGCTAATTAAAAATTTCGAAAATTCGCGTTATGTAACCTTCCTAAAGTATAAATTAATTTTAAAAATTGTGAGAAATATTAGTAACAATTAAAATGCATTGAACAATTTGAAATGCTTTTGAAAAAAAAATTAATTAATTAATTAAAAGCTCATTTTTTTTATCTCAGGACAAAACAATATATTCCAAAAATTAATATGCATGAATATAATGAATGTCATATAACGCTCTATAACAGACAAATTATCAATATATTTACATTAAGAAAAGTGCTGCATAAGCATATAATTAAAAATTTCGAAAACTTGCGTTATATAACATTCGTAAACTATAATTTCATTTTACAAATTATGAGTAATATTAGTAATAATTAAAATGCATTGATGATTTTGAAATTTCATAAAAATTAAATATTGTTAAATAGTTAAAATTTCAATGTCATTGGATCTCTGCTATAAAAATAACAATACAACATGTTGTTAAAAATAGTATGCATGTTTATAATGAATGTCATATAACACAGAATAACAGAGAAAATATCAAAATCTGTACTTTAAGAAACGTGTTGCATAAGCAACTAATTAAATTTTTGAAAACTTGTGTTATATAACATTCCTAGACTATGCTAACATTTTCGTAAATATGAGTAAGATTAGGCATAATTAAAATGCATTGAGCATTCTGAAATCCTATTTTGAAAAAAAGAAATATTGTTAAAAAATAAAAAATTAAATATTATTGGATCTCAGGAATGAGAATCACAAAACAACATATTGTTAAAAATAATATGCATGTTCATAATGAATGTAATATAACACAGGATAACAGATAAAATATCAACATGTGTACTTTAAGTAAAGTGCTGCATAAGCAACTAATTACATTTTTTTATATTTGTGTTATATAACATTCCTAAACTATGCTAACATTTCTGAAAATATGAGTAAGATTAAGCATAATTAAAATGCATTGAGTATTTTGAAATTATATTTAGTATAAAAGAAATATTGTTAAAAAATTAAAAATTAAATAATAATTGATCACAAGTTAAAGAATCACAAAAGAACATATTATTAAATTTAATAGACATGTTTATAGTGAATGTCATATAACACAGTATAACAGATAATATATCGATATATGTACATTAAGAAAACGGCTGCATAAGCAACTAATTAAAATTTTGAAAAATTGTGTTATATAACATTCCTAAACTATGTTACCATTTTACAAAATATAAGCAATAATAGTAAAAATTAAAATGTATTGAGCATTTTGAAATTGTTTTGCCAAAAAAGATATATAACTAAACAATTAAAAACACGATGTTCATGAATCTCAAGACAACGCAAAGTATTCAAAACATTAATATTCATGATTATAAGGAATGTCATATAACGCTCTATAATAGAGAAAATATCAATATGTTTACACTAAGAAAAGTGCTGAATAATTAGCTAATTAAAAATTTCGAAAATTCGCGTTATGTAACCTTCCTAAAGTATAAATTAATTTAAGAAATTGTGAGAAATATTAGTAACAATTAAAATGCATTGAACAATTTGAAATGCTTTTGAAAAAAAAAATTAATTAATTAATTAAAAGCTCATTTTTTTTATCTCAGGACAAAACTATATATTCCAAAAATTAATATGCATGAATATAATGAATGTCATATAACGCTCTATAACAGACAAATTATCAATATATTTACATTAAGAAAAGTGCTAAATAAGCATATAATTAAAATTTTTGAAAACTTGCGTTATATAACATTAGTAAACTATAATTTCATTTTACAAATTATGAGTAATAATAGTAACAATTAAAATGCATTGAGTATTTTCAAATTTTATAAAAAATAAATATTGTTAAATAGTTAAAATTTCAGTGTCATTGGATCTCTGCTATAAAAATAACAATACAACATGTTATTAAAAATAGTATGCATGTTTATAATGAATGTCATATAACACAGAATAACAGAGAAAATATCAAAATCTGTACTTTAAGAAACGTGTTGCATAAGCAACTAATTAAATTTTTGAAAACTTGTGTTATATAACATTCATAGACTATGCTGACATTTTCGTAAATATGAGTAAGATTAGGCATAATTAAAATGCATTGAGCATTCTGAAATCCTATTTTGAAAAAAAGAAATATTGTTAAAAAATAAAAAAATAAATATTATTGGATCTCAGGTATGAGAATCACAAAACAACATATTGTTAAAAATAATATGCATGTTTATAATGAATGTCATGTAACATAGTATAATAGATAAAATATCAAAATGTGTAGGTTAAGAAAAGTGCTTCACAAGTAACTGATTAAAATTTAGAAAAATTTTGTTATATAATATTCCTACATTATGCTCATTTTACAAAATATGAGCAATAATAGTAAAAATTAAAATGTATTGAGCATTTTGAAATTCATAAAAAAAAAAAAAAAAAGATATATATTAAATAATTAAAAATTCGATGTATTTGGATCTCAGGACAACACAAATTATTCCAAAAATTAATATGCATGATTATAAGGAATGTCATATAACGCCATATTATAGAGAAAATATCAATTTGTTTACATTAAGAAAAGTGCTGAATAATCAGCTAATTAAAAATTTCGAAAATTTGCGTTATATAACATTCCTAAAGTATAGATTAATTTTACAAATTATGACAAATATTAGTAATAATTAAAATGCATTGAACAATTTGAAATTGGTAAAAAAAAAAAAAAAAAAAATATATATATATATATATAATTTAAAGCTCAGTTTTTTTTTTTTTTTTTAATCTCAGGACAAAACAATATAATCTAAAAATTAATATGCATAATTATAAGGAATGTCATAAAACGCTCTATAACAGAGAAATTATCAATATATTTACATTAAGAAAAGTGCTAAATAAGCATATAATTAAAAATTTAGAAAATTTGCGTTATATAACATTCCTAAACTAAAATCTCATTATACAAATTACGAGTAATGATAGTAATAATTAAAATATATTGATAATTTTGAAATTTTCTTTAAAAAAAAAAAGAAACATTTTTAAATAATTGAAAATCCAATGTTATTGGATCTCAGATATAAGAATCACAATACAACATATTGTTAAAAATAATATGCATGTTCATAATGAATGTCATATAACACAGGATAACAGATAAAATATCAACATGTGTACATTAAGTAAAGTGCTGCATACGCAACTAATTAAATTTTTGAATATTTGTGTTATATAACATTCCTAAACTATGCTAACGTTTCTGAAAATATGAGTAAGATTAGGCATAATTAAAATGCATTGAGCATTTTGAAATTCTATTTAGTATAAAAGAAATATTGTTAAAAAATAAAAAATTCAATAATAATTGATCACAAGTTAAAGAATCACAAAAGAACATATAATTAAATTCAATATGCATATTTAAAATAAATGTCATATAACACAGTATAACAGATAAAATATCAATATATGTACATTAAGAAAACGGCTGCATAAGCAACTAATTAAGATTTTGAAAAATTGTGTTATATAACATTCATAAACTATGCTAACATTTTACAAAATTTCAGCAATAATAGTAAAAATTAAAATGTATTGAGCATTTTGAAATTCTTTTGACAAAAAAGAAATATAATTAAACAATTAAAAACACGATGTTCTTGAATCTCAAGACAACGCAAAGTATTCAAAACATTAATATTCATGATTATAAGGAATGTCATATAACGCTCTATAATAGAGAAAATATCAATATGTTTACACTAAGAAAAGTGCTGAATAATCAGCTAATTAAAAATTTCGAAAATTCGCGTTATGTAACCTTCCTAAAGTATAAATTAATTTTAAAAATTGTGAGAAATATTAGTAACAATTAAAATGCATTGAACAATTTGAAATGCTTTTGAAAAAAAATAATAATTAATTAATTAAAAGCTCATTTTTTTTTATCTCAGGACAAAACAATATATTCCAAAAATTAATATGCATGAATATAATGAATGTCATATAACGCTCTATAACAGACAAATTATCAATATATTTACATTAAGAAAAGTGCTGCATAAGCATATAATTAAAAATTTTGAAAACTTGCGTTATATAACATTCGTAAACTATAATTTCATTTTACAAATTATGAATAATAATAGTAACAATTAAAATGCATTGAGTATTTTCAAATTTTATAAAAAATAAATATTGTTAAATAGTTAAAATTTCAATGTCATTAGATTTCTGCTATAAAAATAACAATACAACATGTTGTTAAAAATAGTATGCATGTTTATAATGAATGTCATATAACACAGAATAACAGAGAAAATATCAAAATCTGTACTTTAAGAAACGTGTTGCATAAGCAACTAATTAAATTTTTGAAAACTTGTGTTATATAACATTCCTAGACTATGCTAACATTTTCGTAAATATGAGTAAGATTAGGCATAATTAAAATGCATTGAGCATTCTGAAGTCCCATTTTGAAAAAACAAATATTGTTAAAAAATAAAAAATTAAATATTATTGGATCTCAGGTATGAGAATCACAAAACAACATATAGTTAAAAATAATATGCATGTTTATAATTAATGTTATGTAACATAGTATAATAGATAAAATATCAAAATGTGTAGGTTAAGAAAAGTGCTTCACAAGTAACTGATTAAAATTTAGAAAAATTTTGTTATATAATATTCCTACATTATGCTCATTTTACAAAATATGAGCAATAATAGTAAAAATTAAAATGTATTGAGCATTTTGAAATTCTTAAAAAAAAAAATATATATATATATATATATATATATATATATATTAAATAATTAAAAATTCGATGTATTTGGATCTCAGGACAACACAAAATATTCCAAAAACTAATATGCATGATTATAAGGAATGTCATATAACGCCTTATTATAGAGAAAATATCAATATGTTTACATTAAGAAAAGTGCTGAATAATCAGCTAATGAAAAATTTCGAAAATTTGCGTTATATAACATTCCTAAAGTATAGATTAATTTTACAAATTATGAGAAATATTAGTAATAATTAATATGCATTGAACAATTTGAAATTGGTTAAAAAAAAATAATAATAATTATATAATTTAAAGGTCAATTTTTTTTTTTTTTTTTAAATCTCAGGACAAAACAATATAATCTAAAAATTAATATGCAGGATTATAAGGAATGTCATAAAACGCTCTATAACAGAGAAATTATCAATATATTTACATTAAGAAAAGTGCTGATTAAGCATATAATTAAAATTTTAGAAAATTTGCGTTATATAACATTCCTAAACTAAAATTTCATTATACAAATTATGAGTAATAATAGTAATAATTAAAATATATTGATAATTTTGAAATTTTCTTTAAAAAAAAAAGAAACATTTTTAAATAATTGAAACTCCAATGTTATTGGATCTCAGATATAAGAATCACAATACAACATATTGTTAAAAATAATATGCATGTTCATAATGAATGTCATATAACACAGGAAAACAGATAAAATATCAACATGTGTACTTTAAGTAAAGTGCTGCATACACAACTAATTAAATTTTTGAATATTTGTGTTATATAACATTCCTAAACTATGCTATTATTTTACAAAATATCAGCAATAATAGTAAAAATAAAAATGTATTAAGCATTTTGAAATTCTTTTGTCAAAATAGAAATATTATTAAACAATTAAAAACACGATGTTTTTGGATCTCAGGACAACGCAAAGTATTCCAAACATTAATATGCATGACTATACGGAATGTCATATAACGCCTTATAATTGAGAAAATATTAATATGTTTACACTAAGAAAAGTGCTGAATAATCAGCTAATTAAAAATTTCGAAAATTTGCGTTATATAACATTCCTAAAGTATAGATTAATTTTACAAATTATGATAAATATTAGTAATAATTAAAATGCGTTGAACAATTTGAAATTCTTTTGAAAAAAAAAAATTATTAATTAAAAGCTCATTTTTTTTTTAAATCTCTGGACAAAACAATGTATTCCAAAAATTAATATGCATTATTGTAAGGAATGACATATAACGCTCTATAATAGAGAAACTATCAATATATTTAAATTAAGAAAAGTGCTTCATAAGCGTATGATTAAAAATTTCGAAAATTTGCGTTATATAACATTCCTAAAGTATAGATTAATTTTACAAATTATGACAAATATTAGTAATAATTAAAATGCATTGAACAATTTGAAATTCTTTGGAAAAAAATAATTATATAATTTAAAGCTCATTTTTTTTTTTTTTTTTTTAAATCTCAGGACAAAACAATATAATCCAAAAATTAATATGCATGATTATAAGGAATGTCATAAAACGCTCTATAACAGAGAAATTATCAATATATTTACATTAAGAAAAGTGCTGCATAAGCATATAATTAAAAATTTTGAAAACTTGCGTTATATAACATTCGTAAACTATAATTTCATTTTACAAATTATGAGTAATATTAGTAATAATTAAAATGCATTGATGATTTTGAAATTTTCTTTTATAAAAAAGAAATTTTTTTAAATAATTAAAAATCCAATGTTATTGGATCTCAGATATAAGAATCACAAAACAACATATTGTTAAAAATCATATGCATGTTCATAATGAATGTCATATAACACAGGATAACAGATAAAATATCAACATGTGTACTTTAAGTAAAGTGCTGCATAAGCATATAATTAAATTTTTGAATATTTGTGTTATATAACATTCCTAAACTATGCAAACATTTCTGAAAATATGAGTAAGATTAGGCTTAATTAAAATGCATTGAGCATTTTGAAATTATATTTAGTATAAAAGAAATATTGTTAAAAAAATTAAAAATTCAATAATCGTTGATCTCAAGTTAAAGAATCACAAAAGAACATATTATTAAATTTAATATGCATATTTATAATGAATGCCATATAACACAGTATAAAAGATAAAATATCAATATATGTACATTAAGAAAACGGCTGCAAAAGCAACTAATTAAAATTTTGAAAAATTGTGTTATATAACATTCCTAAACTATGCAACATTTTACAAAATATCAACTATAATAGTAAAAATTAAAATATATTAAGCACTTTGAAATTCTTTTGACAAAAAAGAAATATTATTAAACAATTAAAAACACGATGTTTTTGGATCTCAAGCAACACCATATATTCCAAACATTAATATTCATGATTATAAGGAATGTTATATAACGCCTTATAATAGAGAAAATATCAATATGTTTTAATTACGAAATGTGCTGAATAATCAGCTAATTAAAAATTTCGAGAATTTGCATTACATAACATTCTTAATCCATAAATAAATTAATTTTACAAAATAAGAGCAATAATAGTAATAATTAAAATGCACTGAGCATTTTTAAATTCTTTTGCCAAAAAAAAAAAAAAAAAAAAAAAAGAAAAAGAAAAAAAGAATATATATTATTATATAATTAAAAATTCTATGGTTTGGATCTCAGGACAAAACAATATATTCCAAATATTACTATGCATAATTATAAGTAATGTCATATAACGCTCTATAATAGAGAAAATATCAATGTGTTTACATTAAAAAAAGTGCTGCTTAAGCATATAATAATTGAAAATTTCGAAAATATGCATTAGATAACATTCCTAAACTATAATTTCATTTTACAGATTATGAGTAGTAATAGTAATAATAAAAATGCATTGAGTATTTTGAAATTTTCATTTATATATATATATATATATATATAAAAAAGTATTTGAAAGAAATAATATAAATGAAATAATTGAAAATTCTTTGTTATTGTATCTCTGATATAAGAATCAGAATACAAAATATTGTTAAAAATAATATGCATGTTTATAATGCGTGTTAAAATTAATATACATGTTTATAATGCGTGTTAAAATTAATATGCATGTTTATAATGCGTGTCAAAAATAAATGTCATTAATTAAAACTATATAGTTTTATCAGAATATATATATTTATATTACGCTGAAAATAGAAATTTGGAGTAAGCAAAATATCAATAGTAATAATAAGAATAAGAAATGAGTAATTAAATAAAAGACACTTTATATTAATAATAATAATAGATTTCATCCTTGCTTGGAACAACTAGCTCTTTTGCTCTCAATTTTGACCACAGGCATTTTCTTTTTTCCTTTGTAAATGACTCTGAGGGAAGGGAAAGTTGATGCCTTAAGAAAGTAGAAAACACCTTGACCGTTCACTGGGTATCACCAACAATCGACAGGTTTGGAAGCCCGGAGATACTTCGGCATGGCCGAAAACAGTAACGTCATTCACCCTCGAGATATCTCGGGATTGCCGGTGAAATGGATGGAAGTCTTGTGATGTAATTAATATGCATATTTATAATGAATATCATATAACACTGTATTACAGATAAAATATCAATATGTGTACATCAAGAAAACGGCTGCATAAACAACTAATTAAAATTTTGAAAATTTGTGTTATAAAACATTCCTAGACTATGCTAACATTTTACAAAATATGAGCAATAATAGTAAAAGTCAAAATGTATTGAGCATTTTGAAATTCTTTTGACAATATATATACATATATATTATTATTATTATTATTATTATTATTATTATTATTATTAAATAATTAAACATTTATTGTTTATGGATCTCAGAACAACACAATATATTCCAAAAATTCATATGCATGATTATAAGGAATGCCATATAACACTCTATAATAGAGAAAATATCAATATGTTTACATTAAGAAAAGTGCTGCATGAGCATAGAACTAAAAATTTCGAAAATTTGCGTTATATAACATTCCTAAACTATAATTTCAATTTACATATTATGAGTAATAATAGTAACAATTAAAATGCATTGATCATTTTGAAATTTTCTTTTATAAAAAAGAAATATTTTTAAATAATTAAAAATGCATTGTTATTGGATCTCAGATGTAAGAATCACAATACAACATATTGTTAAAAATAATATATATGTTTATAATGAATGTCATATAACACAGAATACTAGATAAAATATCAATATGTGTACATTAAGAAAATTTTTGCATATGCAACTAATTAAAATTTTGAAAATATGTGTTATATGACATTCCTAAACTATGCTAACATTTCCGAAAACATGAGTAAAATTTGAATAATTTAAATGCATTGAGCATTTTGAAATTCTGTCTTGTATAAAGGAAATTTTGTTAAATAATTATAAATTCAATGATTTTCGATTTCAGGTATAAGAATCACAAAACAACATATTGTTAAAATATATTTGCATGTTTATAATGAATGTCATATAACGCTTTATATTAGATAAAATATCAATATGTGTATTTTCAGAAAAGTGCTGCATAAGCAACTAATTAAGATTTTGAAAAATTGTGTTATATAACATTCCTAAACTATGTTAACATTTTACAAATTTGAGTAATAATAGGCATAATTAAAATGCACTGCGCGTTTTGAAATTATTTTGATAAAAAAGAAATATTATTAAATAATTAAAAATTCAATGTTCTTGTATGCAAGGGCAACACAACATATTGTAAAAATTAATATGCATGATTTGAA
>CAWVNO010001700.1:0-18492 GCA_963930645.1 Salticus scenicus | reverse complement strand
TATGAAGAATGCTGATTGGCTGAAAGAAGGGCGCGACGTTTTCGGAGTCTTGATGCGGAAGACGCTTGCTTAAGTGTCTAGGCGCATGCGTGAAGTGACGTACTACCAGCTTATCTAAAGAACCAATCAGAGGAAAAAAGTTCCCTTGTTACTGTTCTAAGTTTAATCGCCTGTCTCTCTATCGAGGGTCCCTAATGAAAAACTAAACGTCCCCATTTGACCCGCCGTCCGTAGAGCCCCTAAATAAAATAATAGGCCGGCGCATCACCGCCATTTTTTTGCCTCCAAAGAGGACAGCATTCCCGCTTGGGGTCCTTATCGTTTCCCTAATGATTTTAAGAAATCTTGATCTGAAGCTAATCCGGTCAAGATAAGAGCAATAAGCATTAATAATATTCCTAAAAACACATTTTTTTTCAGAGTACATTCTCAGGATGTCATTTTATTCTGAGGATATTTTATGGATGTACTGGGGTAAGATGTGTTGTTAGGGCGGTTTCTGTTTCTTTTACAAAATGTCGCCAAAACCCAAATACACAGTAACAGAAGATCTGTGTATACTTTGTATTCACGTCTTGAATGACTATAACTGTTTATCGTTAAACAAACTTCCATGTCATAGTTAACTTAGCTAAAATTATGAAATATAATAAAACAAGTTACTCTAAAGTAACATAAGACGATTAAAAAAAAAAAAAGTTTGTCGTTTGTTTATCAGAGAAACGCGCTGCGTACATGTGGCAACCCTAAGGCAACAAAATGCCTGTCGCGCCAGCTCGTATATATAGGAGCCTTAGCCGTCCTCATTTTAGACAACTCTCCTCTCTATATAGTGTCGCAGATAAGCTTCGTTTGAGCTTTGCTGCGTCACGGAGACACGGCCGCATCTTATTAAGGCTCCTATATATACGAGCTGGCGCATCAGGCATTTTGTTGCCTTAGGGTTGCCACATGTACCCAGCGCGTTTCTCTGATAAACAAACCACAAACATTTTTTTTTTTTATCGTCTTACGTTACTTCAGAATAACTTATTTTATTATATTTCATAATTTTAGCTAAGTAAACTATGATATGGAAGTTTGTTTAGTGATAAACTGCTATAATCATTCAAGAAGTGAATATAAAGTGTTCACAGACCTTCTATTACTGTGTATTTGAGTTTTGGCGACATTTTGTAAAAGAAACAGAAACCGCCCTAGCAACACATTGTACATTCATACGATATCCTTAGAATAAAATGACATACTGAGAATGTACTGGGAAAAAAAATGTGTTTTTAGGAATACTATTGTTGCTTATTGCACTTATCTTGACCGGATTAGCTTCAGATTAAGATTTTTTGAAATCATGAAGGAAGCGATAAAAACGCCAAGCGGGAATGCTGTCCTCTTCGGAGGCAAAAAAATGGCGGTGATGCGCCGGCCTATTATTTTATTTAGGGGCTCTACATCTTATGATAAGTAATACAGAATTTTCAAAATTATTTAAATATAGTTAGCAGTAGCGCAGGTAAAGAACATCAGTTTTTTTTTTTTTTTTAATTAAAAGAGTTAAACTTTAAGTATTAACTAAATTAATAAATGTCGTAAAAAAAGAAAAAAAAAAAAAGAAAAGAAAGAAAGAGAAAGAAAAATGAACTTGAAACTGTATCTGCAGTTTTTCATTCACGTTTAGTACATATATTATTCATATTCTTTATTTGTTAAACTATCGGTGTATATTCATTCAGAAACAGACGACCATTAACAAGTGAAAATAGCCGTCTTTCTCGGAGTAAAAAGGAATCACTTTTCCCCTCAATGATTAATCTATGTTATTACTATATCAATGGTTTAAACAGTCAAACAATTTCACAAATATTTCATTAACATTGAACCATCTTAACGTCCCGCGTATTAAAATATTTCTTTATTTTCACTCTAAGATTAATATATTTGTGGTATCGTTAATTGCTTTAATTTTGCCATTTTTGAAATATTTTCTTAAAATATAATTTTATGAACTTTTTTTTTTAGTACTGTGCTCAATACTAAATTGTTCGTTAAACACAACGTAATAAAATTTATTATTAAAACTGTAAAATTGGTGACTGCAAAAAGAAAAATGGAAGATATCGAAGTGCGGCTTTCTTTTTCATTTTTGTCCCTTAGTAAATTTTGTGTACCGTTTAAATGAGACTTTTTAGGAAGCTTCTTCCTTTTTGACACACCTATGGCTTTTCTCTTTTTTCACTTGTATGAATGTAAAGATGATTTTTAAACTATTCATTTCAGGAAATGAGTTAGAACATACTTCACACACATGTAGTTTTACTCCGCTACGAATGTGAAGATGATTTTTTTAAATAACTTAATTGACAAAATGTTTTAGAAAATCTTTCACACACTATGGCTTTTTTCTCTATGAATTCGAAGATGTCTCTTTAGATATCTTATTCGAGAAAACCTTTCAGAACATTATTTGCAGACATACGGCTTTCCTCCGGTATGAGAACTAAGATGTGCCTTTAAATTGCTCTTCTGAAAAAATCCTTTAGAACATACTTCGCACACATATCATTTTTCTCCTGCATGACTATGCAAATGTCTCATGAGATTACGTTTTTCAGAAAATCCTTTAAAGCATTTATTACACACATATGGCTTTTCTTCTGCATGAACGCGAAGATGTGACATTAAATAGCTCTTTCGAGAAAAACCTTTAGAACATTCTTCACAGGAATACGGCTTTTCTCCGGTATGAATGCGAAGATGATTTATTAAACTACTGGTAGTAAATGCTTTAGAACATTCTTCACTCACATAAACTTTTTATCCTGTATGAATGCGAAGATGTGTCATTAAATTACTCTTTTGAGAAAATCCTTTACAACATTCTTCACAGACATACGGTTTTTCTCCTGTATGAACACGAAGATGACTTTTTAGATCATTGATTTGAGAAAATTCTTTAGAACATTCTTCACAGACATACGGTTTTTCTCCTGTATGAACGCGAAGATGTTTTCTCAGATTGCCCTTTTGAGAAAATCCTTTAGAACATTCTTCACAGACATACGGCTTTTCCCCTGTATGAACGACAAGATGTGAAATTAAATGGCTCTTACGAGAAAATCCTTTAGAACATTCTTCACAGACATACGGCTTTTCACCTGTATGAACGACAAGATGTGCCATGAAATGGCTCTTATCAGAAAATCTTTTAGAACATTCCTCGCACATATAGGGTTTTTCTCCTGCATGACTGCGCAGATGTCTCATGAGATTACCTTTACTAGAAAATCCTTTAAAGCATTCTTTACACACATACGGCTTTTCTTCCGCATTTATAGGTATATTCATATTTTCTATGGTTAAATTATTTATGAAATTTGTTACAAATAAATTGTGTTTTCTTTAAATGAATGTGTAGCTGAGTATCTGTAGTCCTCTCAAGATAAACTAATAACAACAGTAAACTCACGAGTTTCAGTATTCCAGTTTTTGCCTTTTGTGCACAATAATCAATAAAAACTTTAATAATCAGAAAAAAATAATTATTAACATGAACCCTTTAATCAACCTCTATGCTATACAAAGACCATTTCGATTATGGCATGACCTCTTTCTCTGTGAATACAAAAATTTTAATGACCTGTCACGTTTATCCCAGCTGCAAATTAAGAATAATTCTTAAATCGAAAAAATTAATTACATTAGATTTTAATTTAGTTTCAGTGAGTAAATGATAGATTATTAGATTAAATAATGGGTGACAGGTGAGTCTTGATTATTGTTATGAGTATATAAATATATGACTATAATATTATCAACGTACCTCAGCAATTTAAAATTAGTACTCTTAATGTCTCTTTCATAATAATATAATATAAATCTGCTAGCAGACTGGAAGCTATACTACCTTGTCGTGTTATATAAAGTAGTTTAAGAGAGAACTACAAATCTATAGAACACTTTGATCGCTAAACAAACTTCCATATCATAGTGGTATCGCCTCATAACATCGCCGGAAAAAACATCGCACGTCAAAACGTAGACTACAAAACATCGCTGCAAAAAAATAGCTGTGCTAAAGTCATCGATGACAAAAACACAGCCGAATGATAAGTTATTATCACCGAAGAAGAGTCTAGGAATGAAAACGAGATAGGGCAGCGAGCGCTGAAACAGAAGCTTCCCTTCAGCATTAATTCAGCCCTGTCCAGGAAAGCGATTCGATCGCCGCCTGGTGTAGTATCTTTGAAACTTATCGGAAGAAAGGGAAGCCCGCCCCTTCGGCTTCAGTCATCCAACGAACGAACAGCCAGAAATGTAAAAACGCGCTGATTAGTGTATTTTCGAGATTCGATCGCCCTCTATCTGTAAGATGAAAATTACTACCTTTCCGTAACATTCGTAATACATTCTTCTCTTTTTATCCGTGGTTTTTATAAGGAAAGGTTTACAAACAAATCAATCATCCTTTAATCGATCTTTTTCACTCACGAGTGGCAAAAGGACAATCTGTATTGGTGGAGATATCAATGTTTTGCCTTGAGTAGAGCGTTTTGCCCTGAGCGTGAAGTCAACTGCGCTTTCCTTATTTAGGATAGGATATCTGGGTTTCTAAGCAGCGGAGTCAGACTTGCAGTCAAACTGGCGGTTATCTGTGAATCTAAATCTCTTCCGAAAATTATATTTCCTTTTTTTTTCCCTCTCTCTCTCTCTCTTCTCCTTCCTTTTTTTTTTTTTTTTTTTTTTTTTTTTTAATGCATTAATCTAAAATAATAGTTTTTATTTTTCTTTCTTTTTGTTTTCTATGATTCTATCACGGAGTAATATTAATAGGAGTCGAAGGTCCAATGGGAGAAAGCTACGAAACTGTGATCTAAATTTTTGGTAAATATTGAGGGCGCCACTTGTCATTCCTCCCTACTTCGGCGCGGATATACTGTTGTTTTCAATAGAATTTTGCTGAAGTACATTTAAAATTTTTTATTTTAAGCAATTTAATTTCTTTGTAAGTTCTTAAAACTGCATAATTCAGATGTTTCAAATAAATGCTTCGTTCCTAGTTGTAAAACAGGCTATGATAGTGATAAGAAAAACAAAAAAAAGCCCTAGGAGAAAAATAAAGTCCGAGTTCGTGTTTTCTGCACCTAAAGTAAGTTTATTTTTTTTCTTTACAAAATTTCATCCATTCTCCTTCCTCCCAATTGTCGGATTTAGCTAGCTTCGGTTCATAAGAATCGTCATCTTTTAAAAGCTTTCTTTCAAAGTAAAATTAGTATAAAATGGCTCTTAAAAAAAACATGTTGGTTAGAATACTCTATTTAATGAAATTTGCTTTCAATCGAAATTTTTTCAGCTTGATATTATTTTTAAAAAAATAATTAAAACGAGACATTTCCCCATTGAATAACATTGCGGAGGCTGGAGAGAAGGAAGGATTGCACGCTGGCGCCATCTGTAAACATTAGAAAACAACATCACAAAATTTCAGCGTTACCTTCTTCTCCTGTCTTTTTACTCCGTGGATTCTATCAAATGCTATTAAAATAAATATTCTCAATAATTCAATGAATTTTTAAGAATACTTTGTCATCTTTTTATTTATTTATTTATTATTATTATTACTTTCTCTTACCCATAAGGTAGAGAAAGTATTGTTTAAGGGTCAAATTTTCGAACGTTAGTTTTTGTTATATTTACACGTTTTGAGGCCCCCTGAATACGAAAATCGTGTTTTTAGCGGTTGGTCTCTGTGTGTGTGTGTGTGTTTGTCTGTGTGCGTGTCTGTTTGTTATTAGCATATCTCAAGAACAAATAGAAGCAGAGATTCCAAACTTGGTATTATAAATGTGTATCATATAGAGATGCTACACTAAGATTTTCGATGAGATGAAGCAAATCGCTCGTGTACAGGGACACTCAAGAATATTCAAATACATTACATATATGGGGGAAATTGCAGTTATTTCTGTCTGTTATCAGCATATCACAAGAACAAATAGTTACAGAGATTTCAACTTGGTATTCTAAATGTGTATCATATATAGAGGCTGTACTAAGCTTTTCGTTGAGATGAAGCGAATCGTTCGTGTACAGGGACACTCAAGAGTATTCAAATGCATTACGCCGATGGGGAAAATTCCAGTTATTTCTGTCTATTATCAGCATATCTCAAGAACAAACAGCAGCAGAGATTCCAAACTTGGTATTCAGAATTTGTATTATATAGAGATGCTACACGAAGCAAATCGTTGAGATGAAGCAAATCGTTCGTGTACAGGGACACTCATAAGTATTCAAATACGTTACGTCTATGGGGGAAATTGCAGTTATTACTTTCTCTTACCCATAAGGTAGAGAAAATATTGTTTTAGGGTCAAATTTTCGAACGTGAGTTTTTGTTATATTTACACGTTTCAAGGTCCCTTGAATACGAAAATCGAGATTTTAGCGGTAGATCTGCGTGTGCGTGTGCGTGTGTCTGTCTGTTACCAATATATCTCAAAAACAAATAGCAGCAGATATTCCAAACTTGGTATTCTAAATGTGTATCATATAGAGATGCTACACTAATCTTTTTGTTGAGATGAAGTGAATCGTTCATGTACAGCGACACTCAAGAGTATTCAAATTCATTACGTGTATAAGGGAAATTGCAGTTAAGTAGAGTTTAACATCTATCGACTGAAATAAATAGATATTTTTTATATGCATAAAAACATGCCTCATGTAGAATATGGTAAAGAAATCATTGTTCGTTTACAGGGCTACACAAAATAACTAGATTATAATGTGACAATCATGAAAATTGATGGAAATATATAAATTGATGGAAATATATTAATAACACGCGAAATATATTTCGCGTGTTATTAATATAGGATTATATTTATGTGCATCATGTGATGCATACATAACTTTCAGAAGATAAACAGGGCTGTCAATATTTAAGCCATAACATTCTTCT
Source organism: Salticus scenicus (assembly GCA_963930645.1). Taxonomy (NCBI): domain Eukaryota; kingdom Metazoa; phylum Arthropoda; class Arachnida; order Araneae; family Salticidae; genus Salticus; species Salticus scenicus. The sequence goes on along the minus strand of CAWVNO010001700.1, from coordinate 11,534 downwards.
TTATTTGTTAGTGGAAGTGCTTTACTATAATATACTATAACATATAATATTTTACCATCTCTAGGAAAGCTGCTCAAGAATTGAAATTAATTCCTTAAATTTATATGGTAAATAATGTATTTTTTAAGCTAAATATTCATCGATTGTTTTCTTGTGTATTTACTCTTTTGAGGCTTCCTGAATACCGAAGTCAAGTTTTATAGTTTAATCTTTGCCTATATCTGTTAGAGTAAATTAAAAAAAATAATAATAATTTCAGGCGATCCAAATGATGTATTTTGAAGTGAATACGTTTGTTACTAGAAAAGTTTGTTCAAGATTGACAAGTTTTAAGGAATGATGCGTGTGAAAGTTGTCTAAATAATTTTAAATGAACTTTTGAACTTAATAACAGATTTGAATTCTCTATAAATGTAGTTACAATAATGAAACGTGGGGTTGAGGGGTTGGGGGGGGGGGCGTTAGACACACCAGATTCTTTTCTTTTATTTTTTACCTTGCTTTATGTAAGCTTCAATTTACATCACTTGTCTACCGATATACACACAAATTAATTTGGCATCCGTTTTCATAATGGTTATCTCATACATTAAGTTTGATGCATGTATATGTCTTAACCCCTTAACGCGCGGTGTCCTCGCTGCGAGGACGCAAAATTTAAAATCCAGCTGCAAGAATTCATCCCGGAAATATTTTAGCAGAAATTTACGTTTTTAACATATCTGAGAAGGCCGGTTTTTTAAACCTTAAAATTTAAAATTTCTTTTAGTTTAATTTAGTTCATAAATTCCGGTGGCAGTATAATTTAAATGATCCGAATTGTCTTGCGCCGCAAAGGGTTAAAAGTGTTGATTTTTCCTTCCTATTTTTGAGACAAATTGCAGCACATAAGCGTTACTTGTCGGGTGATATGCACCCAAATTGAACTAATAAAGGGTTTCATAATCTTCATTTCTTACATACTAAGTTTTGTGTATGTATATGCAGTAAAATCTAAAATATAGCCTCTCCTTGGAAAAAAAAGTTTGTATTGCAGCGCTACCTATTAGTCGATATGCACCCAAATTGAATGTATAATCTGCTATAATGACCATCTTACCAAGTTTTGTTTGATTACTCACTACAGAACTTGAAATATAGCCTTCCCTAAATCGGGAAAAATCGTAGTTTAGCAGCGCCATCTGTTGAACGATTTGCACCAAAAGTTGATACGCATTAATTTATGTAAGCTGCAACTACATATAAATTTACAAAAAATTTTGCTCTGTAGTTTCTGAGATATAGTTGCCACAAATTATTTGTCACATGTAGGGGAAAGTAACCCAAAACGGGATAGTTTATCTATTCTTCACTTTATTTCTTATTGTGTACAAGGTACATTCATAAGCTAGATGTCATTTAAAAGTATACACCTTTTTAACTACTTAAAATACCTTTGTCACATTTGTTCAATAATATTTATGTGAAAAATACTGGTTTCACAAAGTCTTACACGATCTCGTTTTACCCTACCAAGGGTGGGTAATAAGGGATAACGATTTCTATGTTATTAGGTTTTTGCTGATTTTCCTTTTGATTTAGTTTTTAGAACAAAAATAGGCTACGTTTTTATAGGAAGAAACTTTTTAATTGTAAGTTTGAAAAATTACATAACACAGAAAACGCATAAAAATGTGTGCTGGTGGGCCCATCCCTGGCAGCTGGAGCATTGTATCCAGCCTTCTCCAGATTTCGATTCAAGATACAGAGCGTTGCAGAAAATACATGCTTCATCTTTTTCAGCTTCATCTTTTGAAGACGACGACTTCCAACCTTGGCTAACTGATGATTTTTTTTTTTAGGTTTTCTTATGTTAGGTCCATTTTCTTCGATTTTTGCAAATGATGATTGTGGTTTTTTTTTTCAGGTTCAGAGTAACATTTTTTAACTTTATCTGCCTGTTTTGCATCTTCACTTGGTTTTATTTTACGCCTCGTTTGTTTTCTCTTCGGAACATTCAAGAGACTTGTTTTGGCAGCCCTTTTTTTCAGCTTTTGAGTTCTTTCTCGTTCTTTTTTTTCACGCTGTTCTTTTTCCAACTCAAGTTTATATGGGCTTCCTGTTATAATTGCTGTTTTCCCTCTTCTCCTATCGTGTTTATTTTAAGGTCTTGGTCCAATCACTCGTGGTGGAGGTAGAATTTCTTTGGGTGATATAGAAAATGGCAGTGAAGGACGATAGTATAGCCCAAATCCTTTGTTTCCTGTTGAAGTGGACGTTTGGATAAGTCCTGCGTTTGTGCTAGTGTTATCGGTGACCCATCACTAGGTGATTCATTCAATACTGTCTCTAGTGGTTGTGATGACTGCAAACTCTTAGATGCTGTGACTGAACTTGAAGATTCTTCGGATCTGGTGTCGTTTAGTTGCAGATTTAATGGTTGTTGGGACGTCCTGTTCTGAGCATCCGGCAACGGCTGATCTGTTGGAAGAGAAGGAGCGAAGAGATATTTAGGAAAGACATCTGGGTTATATAGAAAATGCCTGTTTTCCTGAACCCATTCACAGCAGTTTGGACAAGAGCTGCTCGTTGAAATGCTGCATTGAACATCTTTCCTACTTCGTAGATAATAATCCCTCCGCCAGGATGGTTGAACATCCACTTGCAAACTTCTTGCTCGTAGAAGGTGCTTAATGGAGACATAACTGTAACATCTAATGGCTGAAGCCGATGAGTAGTGTGGGGAGGGAAAGTCAGCATGATAAGATTTTTTCTCTTGCCAGATTTATTAGTTCGATATTTTTAGTGTGGCTGCAGTGACCATCAAGCAACAGCAGAACAGGTCTGTCATGGGAAGGATTTGCTATCTGAACGAATTTCTTGAACCACACAATGAATGATTCCTTGTTTATCCAACCTGTCTTGTTGTATGCCGCGAAAGCGCCTGGTGGAGTATTATCCAATAGCCTTGGGTTTTCCATTTGCCTAGGGAAGAAAAACATGGGAGCAAGATAATTCCCTGCAGCACTTACGCAGGTTTCTACTGTGACCAAGACTCCTCGCTCAACTGATGTCAAACTTCCCACTTGCTTTTTACCTCGCAATGCAAGAACTTTAGAAGGTTTGTTAGGAACTGTGAGAATCCCAGTCTCATCAACACTGTAAACGTCATTGGGAGCAAACTTATACTTTTCATAGAGAGTGGCCAATAGGTCATAAAACTTTTTCACGGCAACGCGATTGAAACCTTTTACTCTAGCCTCGATGTAGCTTCAGGGTTTCTCAGACTAAGGGTTTTATTTCTTCCAAGAAAATTGTACAACCAGTGCTTACCCGACATTTCTTTAACGGTGTTAAAACAGTGCTGAATACTGTTAATTTCAGCTAACTCTAAAGCTAGGATTCTGAAGTCGGTTAGGGTAATTCCAAAGAGCCTTTCTTCTAATATCAGTACATGTTGAGCTAGCTTTTTTTCCTGATCTGCAGTAAAGACGTTTTCAAACCTGCCCAGCTTTTTTACAGCAGCCACTTCTGGTGTCAAAGCATTTAAGCGAGCTTTTTTTCACTTTTCTCTCCAGTGTAGATTTGGGGACATTAAATGAATGGGCAGCTTTCAGAAAACCCATCCTCCCTTCTAAAACTTTTCGAACAGCCTCTACCATGCTCTGGTCCTCCCAGCTATTTCTAGATGAAGTTCGCTGATAATTGCGAGGCATCTTGTATTCTGAAACCAAAATAAATTATTAGCGTTTTAAAAATTTCCAAAGAAAATATGGTCAATGTTTAGTTTTGATTAGCTTATGTTTTTATAAAATTATAGTGTGCACAACGTGCAGTTTTCTGGTTTATCTTTGTATAAGCCGCTCCCCTGAAAATGATTTTTAAAAAAACTCAACTTTTTTTAATTTAAAACTTAAATTTTTGGTCAAAACATTTTTCTGACTTACAGTTTTAATCTATAACTAAATTTTGTACATAACTCAGGCCAATATTTTGTACCCCAAAAGTAAAGTAAATTATTTTATTTCGAAAATATAATTATTTAAAATAAAAATAAATTGTTGTAATTGATTATACATATTTTAATTCATTACTTATTTCAATTAAAATAACTTAAACACATTGCCGAAACATTAATGGAAATGGTCGAGTAAAACGGGACACATCAAAATTGTATCCCGTTTTGGGCACCCCAAAAGTGTCCCGTTTTGCCCGACCGTGATGCTTTAGACAACATAAATGGCTGACCCCTGAACCGTCACTCACTAGCAATATTTAAATACATGAAATTGTTGTTAAAAATGCTATGAACAAAACACAGTACTTACCGGAATTATTCCGAATGACGGAGAAGCACAGGCATAGTTGTTCTGCAGTCGAAAAAAGTACAAAGTAAGTAAAAATCTCACTTGAAAACTATGAAAAAGTATTTCTTTGCGAAACACGTGGCTAGCGTTGAGAGATCAACTGAGAATGCTGTCATGGCGGTCGGAAACCAGTTTAGCCTTTCTCCCGCGAGGTAGCACCAACAGTCAAGATCCGAGGCTCAATATACCGTTTTGCCCGCCTATCCCGTTTTGGGAAACTCTCCCCTACTGGCAGACGGACAGGCACAGAATTTCTAAAACAGATTTAATCGTGTACTGGACCTCTTAAAACGTGTAAACCCATCGAAAAAAGGAAGTCTACAATGTTTACGAAATCAAACTTTTTTCGATTGAATATGAAGAAAGTAATAAAAAAAACCTATGTTGTGGTCATCACAAAAAATGTTCTATGTCATTGTTTATAACAGGGTATCTCACCGATTGATATGCACAAAAATGTAATCAGCTTAACTTCTCATAATTCATACTTTGCATTGTATGTCGGTGCAGTTTTAACTACAAAATGGTGACATGGCTATCTGAAAATACGCAAAAAATGATAGCAGCACCATCTGTGGACCGATATGCATTCAAATCGAATTAGCGTAATTTTTTATAATATTTAGCTCATATAGGAAGTTTGGTCCTTTTATATAACATAGAAACTGGAATATAGCCTGCCTATGAATAGAAAATATGATAGCAGCATAACAGTGCCGCCTGTTCTGCCCCTACACACCAAAAGTGAATCAAAATAATTTTACCTAATATACATGATATTAAGTTTAGTCCAATTATATACCATAGACGTTGAGATATTGCTATCCCCTTCCCCTAAATGGGATTAAATTGCACTATTGCACCATAGTACGCCAGCTATCGTCCCATTTGCATTTGAATCCAATCAGCATTATTTTACATAACATCATCATCCATTCTACATGCCAAGTTTAGTGCATTTATAGCCCTATAGAAGCTGAGATATAGATGTTCCTTAAAAGAGGGAAAATTACAGCATAGCAGTGCCGTCTGTTGGCACCACAATACCTAACCAAAATTAAATTTAAGTCGAGGTCTACCAAGTATCAAGTTTGGTTAAATGTTACCAATTACTTCAATCGATACAGCGTCTACAAAATTTTAGAAGTATACAGACATTTTCTAAAAGTGACTTTTAAAAAATATTCAAGATATCTCAAAACGTGTAGATCCATTGAAAACTAGTGATCGAAAGTTTTCATTATTCCTATACTTTCTTTAAATATATATATTTACATATATATGTATAGCTGAAATTAAAACTTTTTTATGTTTACAGAAGCATGTAATAAAAAAGGAAGATGTTAAAAATAGTGTCGTCATGACATAAAACATCAATCTGATATTTATATTTAATCTCTAAATTGTAGTTGAACAAACAAACCAAAAAAAAAAAAAAAATTCCTTCTAATGTTTAGTCTATTCAATTGTTATTAACCACTAAAAAAAAAGATAAAAAACCGCTTTGTTTTCTATCGGCTATGTTATTGTCGAGGCGATGTTATTGACTAGGCGATGTTTTGACAAGCGATGTTTTGACGGCGATGAATTGACGGGCGACGTTAAATTACAGAATATGCAGCAATCGTTTTCAGGTAAACTTTAAAGCACAACCCTTGAAAAAATAAAATATTTGTAGTGGCCACAAGTGTAATGTGAGAGCAAAACCTACTGCAGCAGCGGGAAAGCAGCACTACAATATAACCATAAAATCAATAAATGTATTTAACCAGCCATTTTGTGATTATTAAAATACATTTTCCATATTTTAAAAAATATATAATAATAATAATAAAAAAAAGATAACGGAAAAAATATTTTAGCGACATATATATTTGTTGTCATATATGCGATTTTGTTTATGATTTGTCAACAATTATCACTTTCTTACCACGCTGGCTTAAAACCTCGTTATGATTATTTCAAATTTATGTAGTAGAAACTTTTAAATAAATTAAAAAGCAGCGTATTCTAATAAAATATCGTCCCCCTACTATAATTATAATGCTCTTACTTTTCAGTATTTCAAATTAATTTATTAATATAAATATTTTGATTTGTTTGCAGGATCTATATTTTTCTCATGAAGCTATTATATACATTTTTGTGTATAGAAAAATTCGAACGCTTTCCAACCACTTCACTTTTCTCATAATGACAGTTTTTGTGAGAGTTATACATATAATTCCTTATTAATTAGCCATATACTAGTTAAGCCTAATGCTATACCCACTGTACCCCACATGATAAAATAGCCCATAGAATACAAAATATAACAAATCAAACTTCAGGTGAATAATTATCTTAGATATGTTATGTTTTTTTAAATATTTTTCAATTTTGCTATCCGCGTTTGTAATGATCGATAGATGGTGCTTTCTCAACTGCAGTTGTTAGTAAATATTGCCACGTGTAATAATTGCCACATGTATTTATTATTGTGCTTTCTTGTTGTTCTATCATTGTTTCAGCGTGAAAGCTATCAGTGGTATGATAATTTCACCTTAGCCCACCAGAGGGCGAGCATTTCATTACAATCCCGGATAAAAAAGATATAAAGAGAAGTTTGAAAGAGTAGTCTATTCCATACGTTGTACGCAAAACAAAATTTTAATTGAAAATGATAATTTTTTATTGCCACTATTTCTTTTTGTATCGAAAATACTTTGTATTCATCTAATAAATTCAAAACAAAAATAAAAAATAAAAAATATTTTAATGTTTTAAATATGTAGCAATTTTTTTTTAAGTATACTCACTTTACCACATATACCCACTTTACTCCACCCGAGTAAGCTTTTTTGATAGAAAAGTAATTAATTCTAAATTCTCATTTTTTTCTAATTTCTGTGTTCTAGCATTGTTTTAAGCTACATGATTGGCTCTCGTCCGTCGCTTTCTATAAGAGGGAAAGTAAAAGTACCCTCCCACTTGTTTACGCTTTCGCGCCCGTACTTTTGAAAGGCAATATTTTGTGAAAGACTTTATGAGAAACAATATTTTATTATTTTTACGAAAAGTCATTACTACAAATTTAGAAAATATATTTATATGATTAATGTTTTCATTTAGGTTATTATTTCGTTTGCTGAACTGTTTTAAAAATGAAAATAAATACATTAGCCTTAGTTTTTGCCATAGAGTAATCTGTGGTTTTTGCGTTCTGTTAATTATTTCTTTGAATGCAATTTAGTTTAATTATTACTTATTAGTTATTTTTATGCATGGAGCCTATAATCAGCTATTTCTACGTGTAATGAACTGAATTTAAAGACGTTTTGTTATGGCTGTTTTAAATAAAACCACTCCTTAGAGTCTTTAATTTCAGTTATAAACAGATTGAGAAGTACTACTTAGACTAGTGATTTCTGAAAACATATTTTCAACATTTTACTTGAATTTAGATAATGTTTATTCTATTTACACATGAATATTTTATCCTAATGTGTTACTAATGTAAATATTTTTATTATCATCTGTCTAACATTTTTCATTATTATTCTTTAAAGATTAATATTACAGATACTACCGTACAGATTTCAGTTTACTACCATCTGTTAAGTTTTACTATTGCAAAAAATGCTTAATTATTTTCGTGTTCTGTATTGTGTCACTAATAATCTTTATTTCTCAATTCAAAACCTTTTAGCCATATTTTTATTTATTTTATACTTGCCTTTTTAACTTCTTAATATAACACTTACTAATAATAATAAATGAATAAAAAAGAAATTACTAAAGATCTTATGAAATGAATATTCTTCAAATTCTTAATGTTGTATGAATTAAAATAAATTACCAAAACGTTGAAGCATACATTTCTCCCCTTCTCTAAAAAAATAAATTCACATTATAATGTTAAAAAATATATATATTAAAAAATTCTTTGCAAATTATACATACTCAACTAATTTTTGTAGTAAATATTATTGTCTAAACAGGATGAAGGGGAAACTTAATAAAGTCAAATATTCAATGAGTTTTTTTGAAATTTAATTTTTCAATTATTTAATATGTGATTCTTAAAAAACTTATAATTTTGTATTCTATCAAAAAACTCTTTAAAAACAACTTTAAAAATTCTGTAATGACTTTGTATCTTTCTGGCTTAAAGAATGTTTAATTTTATTTATTTCTTATTACTTTAAAATTTTATTCAGTAAGTAAAAAATGAGTTATAATATCATATCAGAAAATTTTGGAGTGGAAGGCTGATATTTTATACCAACAATGTGAAAAATACCAGAGCCGGGAATCAAACCTGGGCCTTCCGCTTTACGTGCGGATGCTCAAACCCGATTCCCGGCTCTGGTATTTTTCACATAGTTGGTATAAAATATCAGCCTTCCACTCCAAAATTTTCTGAAATGATATTTCATGGTTGATGAATAAATTTCTAAATTAAATGAGTTATAATATTTTTAAAGTGCATTTTGTTTTAAATATCTATAAAAGGAGATAAATTTATATAAATATTAAGGCGTTTAATTATTACCTCTATTATTTTTAGCATTTATAACATTAAAAATTTTCAAAAGTTGTTACCATTTGTTTAGTATGTCAGATTTTTAAAACCCGTTATCCGGAAACCCATTATCCAGAATGCTCCGAAAACCAGAATGCAAAATGCTAACTACCAAAATTTTTAATTATTGTAAAATTTAAGAATTAAAGTTATACAATATCAGCAGCCAGAATTATAGTTTTACAACCTACTTCCTTTAATGCTACGGTGTTATTATGAGGAAATATGGTGAGCACAAAATTGTCCAAATAATTACTGAAAATTTTGCAAATTTAGGTTAGAAAATGAATTTTTATGGTAATTTTTAATAAACAAACATTAATAACACATACTTCTTAAAGTGCCCAATAGCAGATGAATTTTATCCTTGAACTCAGATCGCATGCATAAAGTCCCAATTGTTATAAAAATTTTAAATAGTTTTTATTAATTTCCATTATGTTTAGAATTCATTTCATAAAACATTTAGCATTATGTGCTAAAAATATTTGAAACATTTATGAACAATTAGTATCAGAGACACACCATAAGCAAATAATAATAAAAAAAAAGGATTTTACTCTCAGGTCCAAAATTAAAGTTTATATATGTTTATATTTTTTTTCCTTTATTATTACTATTATTATTTATAGTTTAAAATTCTAATTAAGAATGTTTTTGAATTTGTGGAAATGATTTATTAAATGAACAACTTGGTTTGCAAAATTTTCAGTGTAAAAAATGTGTAAAAAATATACCATTTATAGTAAACAGAATATAAACGACTTAGGCGTCCCTCTTCCCACACTGCGTGCACATTTAACCTATTACTGAAGTATTTATTCGAAGATTTTTCATTAATTTTTAAAAAAACTTTTGATAATTGATACTTATACAGTCCCCAGCAAAAGTATCCGAGCACTAGCCAATAATTCTTATATAAAAAAAATTACGCTTAATATTATTTTGTTAAATAAATTCTTGGGGAATCATGTTCTTAGACAGACTAGGAACATAGCTCGACAAGGATTTATTTAACAAAGCAGCATTATGTGTACTTTTTTTAGACAAGGATTATTACTAGTGCTCAGATACTTTTGCTGTCAACTGTAGCATACATATTTGTTTTTATTATATTTTCTCTCGCAACACATCTTCTCCGAAAGGCTTCTTCAAGATGTCCTGTGGATAAAAGAGAAATCCTATGGACCTCTGGATGTTCTGTGGACAAGTGTGTTGTTAGGGTGTATTTGATATTTTGGTGGTGTACAAAATACATCACGCATGTACTTGTGTTAAAATATTAAGCACGTGTAGTTAAGGGTTAAGGAAAATATCAATTATTTATTTCTTTTCTTTTTTTGATTTATTAACCTTTTTTATATCCCCACCAATTAAAATCTGTTTTTTTTTCCCCTTTTGCAACAAGCTAAAAAAAAAGAAAAAAAAAATTAAATTGAGAAAATTGGTGTGAACGAAGTGGCACATTTTTATTAAGGAATTTTTGATGAAATTTGAAATTTCTTGCTTAAGTACTTCAGACTTTTTTCGCAAGCTCAATTGCGATAACCATTTTAATTCATCAAAAAAATTGCTACAAAAATTTAAAAGTTGCCAAGATATATCAGTGGTGTATTGGGGATGACGTTTTGGGTATGCTCTGTACAGGTGCTAGAAACAACTCATTATAATGAGGTTTATCCGGGTGACGTAATGATCACGTGTCGGTGGTATTTACCTCTAACCTCGTGGATTGTTTACTCTTGAACTAAGCAGTGAGCGCCATTATTTTTATTAAATTTTTTCATTATTTTTTGTTTATATTTCTCCCTTTTTTCGCAGCAGTGAATTTTTAAGATCATGGTTTGATCCTTGATCGGCCGTTATGATTTTTACCATGAAAATATCCAAGAATACATTCTCTTAAATTCACAGAATGAAGGACACGGAAGTTCTGCTGCTTACAAGAAAATATTAATGGGTGTAAGCTTTTTAAAGCAGGGTTTGTAAAAAAAATGACATTTCAAGAAGTCCATAATGGGAGAAATACTGCTACCATTGTATCAGCAGATGTCAAAGCTAAATTTAAAAAAACAGGAATAAAACTTAAACAACAGGAATAAAACTTAAACGTGACCATCGCAAGTGACAATGAGGTATGAATGTTTTCATATTCCATAGTGTTGAATGTGATTAAAATTAGTTGTAAATATATTTGTAATACTATAGTTCATTATTGTATCTCTTCCATTCCTTGTATGAATGATTTTTTTTTTTTTTCATTATGCTGTGTTTGTAGTGTAGCTAGAATGAGAAACTTTTTAGACTATTCGAGCGAAGCATATATGGTGAAATGTATAAAAATTAAGTTGATTATTTTTAATTTATGACCCAATTTAATCCCCTTTTCCCGTATTTTTGGAAGTGCCTATTAAAATTAATAAATAAGCTTAGTGTAATTACATATTGTGCAAAAAAACATATTTAAAACGTCGAATTCTACAAGGATACCCAGCTTGATAAATTATAGAGGCAGTTCCGCAATTCTAATGTCATATATATATACGTATATACACACAGAAAAATAAACTGGTCACAGTGACCTGCCAAAATGCTCAGCTGACAATACAGAATTGACTAACCAA
>CAWVNO010001699.1:0-48860 GCA_963930645.1 Salticus scenicus | reverse complement strand
GGGGAGCAAAGGGTAAAAAAAAAAAATAGAGTTAAACCATTCAAAATTGATACGTATAGGTTTTTGGGGCCTACAAATAGAATGAGGATATTTTCGAAAGTGTAAAATTATTAGGAGGGGCGGAAAAGGGGGGCAATAAAACTAGATATAGAGTTAAAAGGTTCAAAATTGGTACATATACAGTAGTGGACAAAATTGTGGAAACCTTTTGAAAAAAGTTGAATTTAATAGTTTGATGTCTAATAACACCACTTTTTTTTGTACCAATACTATAAAATTATATATCATTGGAAAGGTAATTTAATCAAGATTGTAAAGCAATAATATTTCAGAATAGTTTTTTAATAGAACCTCATTTATAAAGAAGAAAGGTGATATACATAGAAAAAATGAGATATACAAAAATTTTCACCATACCAGTTAATAGTTAGTTGGGTAAACTTTAGCCTTAATTACGGCCTTACAGCGTTTTCCCATGGAGTGAACCAACTTCTTTAGTTCTGCAGCTGTTATAACATGAAACCAAGATTGAATTATTGCTTCTGTTAATTGGGTTTTATTGCTGGGTTGCTTTTGTCTAACAAGCTTCTTTAGCCGGCTCCATAGATTTTCGATTGGGTTAAGGTCTGGGCTATTCCCAGGCCATTCCAGCAGCTGAAAATGGTTATCTTGAAACCACTTCTTGAACACACCAGCAACATGACATGGAGCTGAATCCTGTTGAAATATAAATGCTTCATTATCTTGGAAAAGGTCACGTGCAGAAGGCAGCAGCTTGGGCCCAAGTATTTCATTTATGTATATTTGGGCATTTATATATTCCCACCGATCACACCAATTCTGCCCACACCTCTTGATGTCATACAAACCCAAATCATAATACTGACTGAGTGATTCACCGTAGGATGGACATCTTCTCCAATTCTTCTCCATACGTATTTCATGCCATCTACCAAACAGGGAGATTTTGGTCTCATCACTCCAAATTACACTGTCCCATTGTTCCGTTGTCCAGTTAACATGAGCTTTAGCCCAGTATAATCTTTCAACCTTTGTTTCAGAGACAAAAATGGCTTTTTTTCGTGGAATTCTAGCGTTTAAACCAAATTCATGCAGTCTGCGCCGAACAGTCCTTGCACTTACTGTCACATTGCATTGCAACATTTCCCCTTGTATACACCGAGATGATTTTTTCTGTCACCTAGGCACAGTCTTTTAATTCTTCTATCATCACTTGCTGTTGTGCACCTTTTTCTGCCTTTACCAGTCTGGTTTTCTAATGACTGAGTCTCCTTGTAACTCTTCAAAAATTTAGAAATGCCACCTTTGGTTAAGTTTTCCCCCAATATTTCTTCTAATTTCTTCATAACTGTAGCCTTGTTCATTTAATGTTACTATTTTACATCTCTTCCTAGGTGACTAGTCAACTCTTTGCGCCATTTCTTTAATTTTATATTGATTTTTTTTTTTTTAATTTTTTTTTTTTTTTACGTTTTACAATCTCACTAGTAAATCAAAAAGCACAAAACAAAAAACCAACTTGATATCAATTACAATACACATTTTTAAATGTCCTGTGACATGTTGTCTCATTGCCAAAACATTGGCAGAACAAGATGACATCTGATTGGCTCTGTTAACACTCATGCTCATTGGCTACATTCAAATGAAGGACAACTACTTCCTATAAACGTAAGCAAGCTGAGCTTCTTTTTTCTGGTTATTTTGCTGTAACTTTTGATATAATACAGATAATTGATCAAATGTTATTGTTTTACAATCTTGATTAAATTACCTTTCCAATGATATATAATTTTATAGTACTGGTACAAAAAAAAGTGGTGTTATTAGAAAACAAACCACTAAAATACACTTTTTTCAAAAGGTTTCCACAATTTTGTCCACTACTGTAGGTTTTTGGTAAATAAATTCGAAATATTAATAAATGTGGAGCGATTATTATAAGTGTAATAAAAATTAGTAAGTGATTCATTAATTATAGTGATTCATTTAAAAATAGTGACCCGCTAGCGGGCGAAGGCAGCTAGTTATACAATAAAATTTGTTACTTTTTGACAAGAAACTCCTTAAGATTGTTCACATTTCATTGAAGCTATTAATTGTTATTTTCATATCTGAACTAAGTCTTCACGAGTTATTATTAATTTAGTTATAAATTAATTCTTTTTGGTTAATGTGGATTTCAGTGGCATTTAATCTTCTGTTATTCTTAATTTTACTATGTTTATCTATATTAATAAAATCAGACTTTTGTCTGTAAATTTGTCGGAATAAAAAAAAAAATTGCGATATCTTCACGTTTCACACCCCATGAAAGCAGAAAATGACTTCATAAAATTTTGCCTGTGTGTGTGTGTGCATTTGTGCGTGTGTATGTGTGTGTGTCATCGTGTCTGTATGTCGCTTTTTTTGTCCGGGCATAACTTGAGAACGGCTGGACAGAATTAAACGGCGCTTGGCAGGAATTTAGGTCTTCACCCAACTTAAAATTATATCTATCAACTTTTCAGAAATTCCCCCATGTTCCCCCCTGGGGGGTAAAAGACTAAAACACGTTTGTCCGGGTATCACTCGAAAACGGCTGGACGAAATTCAACGGCGCTTGGCAGAAATTTAGGTCTTCATCCAATTTAAAATTATATCAATAGAAATTTTCAAAATTATGATTAGTGTTTAAATTAGATGTAGATTTTTTCTCTTCGATTAAATTAAAGAAATTCAGATTTCAATAAATATATAAATTATAATAATAAAAAATAAATAAATAAATAAATAAATACTAGACTCGAAGACAGCGTGCTGTGGCTGCAGTTCTGAACTGCGAAAAACTGTGCCCACATAGTTAATTCATGAAACCGTGATAAATTATATCAGCAAGCGTAATTGGTTTTCTTGAATTTTTGCAAGTAGGGGAGCGTGGGGCAGATTGCAACAGTTTTTCGAAAATTAAGTATATTTTGAAATCTATTTACGTTTTCCTGTTTGTAATTGTTGTTTTCCATAGCATGCATATTCATCTATCGTATTCATAAAAAAAACCTTTCTTTAATTTTGCTAATTTTAGCACAAAGAATATTTTTTCAAAAATATTTGCCTGTTGCAATATGCCCCGGATTTGGGGCAAATTGTAACACACGTGGGGCAAATTGTAACGGATACAAACGATAATATTTCAGAATGTTTTTTGTTATCAATCATTTATAAATTTAATATAAAAGGATATTAATAACTAATATTAAATTATTACATTCTTGTTATAGTAACAATGAATTATATCAAATGGATTACAATAAAATAAAGAGAAAATTAAAGATAAAATCAACATAGAAGTCAATTTTAGTGAAAGTTTAAATAAATTTAAGCGAATGATATTTTGTTCCTCTCATGCATTTAATGTGCGTACACACTTTGCAAATTAAGCATTATACCTATTCTTATACCGCAAAGAGCGTTTTGCAGAGCTCGAATTTCCGCCCTTATTTCAGGACACTCTCATTAATGAGAAGTTTCTGCTTTTTTTTCTACCACTATTTTTACGCAATATTCTCTAATTCGCGATTAAATCGTGATTCTAGTTTTTGGTTAAATAATCACGGTACTATAATATAAAAACACAGGAAATATTTCTGTATAAATATAGTATTGGCAAAGAAGCCAAAAATTTTTCATTTCTAAAAGTTTTCTGAAAATGGGCGGAGACTTCGAGCTCTGGCTGTAGGCATCTCCACAAGGCACTCCTCTAACATGTTACAACTTGTACCAAAATTTTGTTTCAACTTGCGTCATTATATGATTTTGGACATTTTGTTTATTTATAAAAATATATAACGATTTATACACAAAATTAAACATTCATTTTATAACTCAACACACAGGCTAAATAAATAGCTATAAACATTTCGTTAAAGTTTTAATTAACATACCTTTAATCAAAATTTACGAAATATTTTTTTCCACTAACTAGCTAAAACGAAGCCACGTGTACAAAACCTCTCGTTAACCATTTTTGTGGAGCACCGATTGTGCTTACATTATAAAGCATGTCATAAAAATTGTGTTTATAAAAATATTCAATCACAAATGTTTCAAACTATTTTGTAAATTGCGTGTTACTTCTTACCCCTGTGACAACTGACAACTAGCCCCATGCTCCCCCATACTTGCCAACCATCTCATTAATAACAGTACAATTGTTAATGCCCCCTGAAAAAACGCCCCTTTTCTCTCACCACTATATTTCTAGAGTAATTCTCTCCAAACGCTGTTATGATTAAATAAGACTAAAATTACTCTAAACAATTATTGGTGTGTATTAAAAGGCGGGTTCTAAAAATTGTGCGGTTCATAATGAGATGGTTGGCAAGTATGCTCCCCTATTAAATATATATACAGTCGAACCTCGTTAATGTGAATCTCAAGGGGGATTAAAAATGTGTTCATGTTATCAGTAGTTCATGCTGCCAGTAACTAATCTTTATATAACTAAATTAATTTTCCTTTTGGCGGGGATTGTGGAAACAGTTCATGTTAAAAGTAATTCAAGTTAACAGTGTTCACGTTAACGAGGTTCCACTGTATATATATATATATATATATATATATATATACAGAGCTGCCAAGCTAATCCGGCAAATTGTTACCACTGCACCTTTTTCTACACACTTAATTTTTAGAGAATTTTTCTTTTTAATTCATCGTAGATACATTTGAAGAGACTTGCTCTAAAAATTAAGTGGTGTAGAAAAAGGGGCGGTACTAACAATTTGCCGGAGTAGGTTGGCAGCTCTGTATATATATATATATATCAGTTCGTAATTATTTTTATTTTTTCCACAAGTTTGTATATAATCGCGCTTGATTAAACATTAAATTAGCAAATCAGCTGTAACTTACTTCATTTATATGAACAGGTCATCTATATATATAAAAATGAATGTTTGTCTGTATGTTATTTATAAAATCGTAAACGGCTTGACC
Organism: Salticus scenicus; assembly: GCA_963930645.1. Taxonomy (NCBI): domain Eukaryota; kingdom Metazoa; phylum Arthropoda; class Arachnida; order Araneae; family Salticidae; genus Salticus; species Salticus scenicus. Next base: position 43,862 of record CAWVNO010001699.1, on the reverse strand, counting down.
GATTTCGATCATTCTTTTTTTGTTTTTTTCCTTATAGGTCAGGGATGGTTTAGGAAAAAAAAATTGAAAAAATCTTTAAAATTAATTAAAATATAAAAATAATAAACTTATTGACTTATATTGACTTAATATAAGCCATTTAAATTTTTAATTGTTGCCAAAGAAAGTTTACGAGATATATTTATTTATTGTTTTCAGCATAAAATGAAATATGCTTTCATGCGAAAAATAAGAAATTACTAAATGTTAAATTGGTCGATGAGAAAATGACACATTATAATTTTAAAATAAAATAGTAATATTACAAATCTAACATATTTCTTCTGAATTTTATTTCACAGCATTTTTTTTTATATACCTCAACTTCAGATTTTTTTTTTAGTATGGCGGATGAAACACGCTTGGCATAAAAGTTAATTCAGCATTATGGTAAAGGTATTTTCTTATTGATAATTCTTGACAATTTTTTATAATTTTGATGCTGAAGTAGATCGGAAATTTTTCGCCAAGGTAAAGATAGAAAGAAATACGCAAGCGAAGTGATGACATCACTGGCCGTTCGTGGATGCAAGAAAAGTATTTCCTATGTTAAACGCCCATTGGATTTTTTGTAAAAAATTATTAAAAATCGAGGAAAAATATTTCCCGATTTTAATCCGCATATTTAGGTATATATATGTATTAGTTATCATGTCCATGCATTAGATTAAGTTATTTTTGTTGTAAAATTGACAAAATTTGAATTTTTAATTTCAAAACTCTAGAAAAAAAAAATGGCAAACTTCCATATTCGATTGAAAACACAAACATTTAATTTCAAAGGATGATATTAACACAATATATCTAACTAATATACTGATTAAAAGGGAAATGATAAATATTCTATCATAATTTGAAGTCAAATTTGTTTTCAAATCTCTAAATAAAGTATCTGATATAAGATACTAATATATTGTAGCGGAATAGATTTGATATCGGTCATCCTTGGTAGAAAAATAAAATATCGCCAAATTATTTGGCGAACATAATTTAATTCCTTTCAAAAATCATGGTTATTTTAACAACTTATTTTAAGACAGTAATGAATAATATGAAACAATATTTCGTACAATGCATATTACGAAAATATACATCTGGCATGTATATTTTCGTATTACGTTTTCGATCACCAAATACAATAAGCGCCAAGAACGACAGAGTTTTGAAATTTAAAATTAAAATTTTGTCAATTTGACAGCAAAATAACTCAATCTAACACATGCACATGATAACTAATACATATGTGTACCCAAATATGGGGATTAAAATCGGGAAATAATTTTCTTCGATTTTTAATCATTTTTTACAAAAAATCCAATGGGCGATTGACATAGGAAATCATTTTCTTGCATCCACGGACGGTCAGTGACGTCACACTTCGCCTGCGTATAGGAACAATAATCGCATAAATTATATTTTGGTCTTAAACGGCAACAAAAATTTAAAAGTCGCCAAGGGCATTAAGGCTGTACCATGATCAAGTTTACATACTAATTTATTTATTTTTCTATATACCAACTACTATTAACTAAGCATGAAGTATATATAACCACAAAATAATAATTGTCTCATGCGATAGAAGTTGCCGATCATAGCATATTGTAATATTACATGTGGCTTGAAATTGCTGTCATTCTATGGTTGATCGATTAAATCAAATAAATATAGGAAATAACTTGAGAGCAAATATTATGTACATCACATATAATGTTGTTCATATGTAACTGGGATACAGATATAAAAGAGTTACTTCAAATTTTTCGATACTGTCCGTATCGAAACTGTTATGTATGATAAGCAACCAAATGGAAGCCCACGGGTAAGCCATTGTCGCAGGCAATAGGGACAGGCACCGGAGATTGCAAGGACAAAAAAGGCGCTGCCTAAGGCAGCGGGAACCCAAAGCAAGCTTTTGATCGATTTCAGTTTTTTTTTTTTTTTTTTCATAAAGCATATAGAAAAGAGTTTGCCAGCGAAGCGATCAAAGCCGTCCAAAATTGTTTAAGAACTAAAATATTATTCAACAATTCGCCGGGAAATGAAAAAAAAAAAAAAAAAATCAATTATTTGTAAAAAAAAAATAAATAATAATAAATAAAAATAAATAAATAAATAAAAAATTTGAAACTCATAAATATTATATGAATTTCACCACATAGTTAAAATTTTAATTAACCAGTCACCAAATTATTATTAGAACTAGATTAATATTGTGCAATAGTGAACTAAAATCATACAAAGAAAGGTTTCGAAATAAAATTCATAATTGACGACCCAGTTTTTATACTTCCACAACGCAGTACTGTTTTAGTACAGAATCCCTATGGACGAATTTTAAATTTTTATCGCCATGTTGGCGATAACTTTTTATTTATTTATTTTGGCATTTTATTTTGGCTTTCAATGAGTTACAAATTTTTTTGAGTGTACTTTATCAGACTCTGTTTTGCACAGCACCACAATGATAAGGTCTCATTTCATTACATATTATGATCAAACCGTCAGTTCCCACACATACACATCAAAATTTCCACGTGAACGAAGTCGCGGGTAACAGCTAGTTCCATATAAAATCAACAGATTTTAAGAAAATCTTGTGCAGCACCATTTTTGAGTTTCATGAGATTTGGTCGGCGTACCTATCTTCTATATCCCAAAACGGTTTATTTTATTTCTTGAAAAATTGTTGTTCATGAGATATAGCCATTTGTTTACTCTGCGGATGAGTAAAAACCTTCATTTTAGACTCATTTTCTAAAAGCTGTAGAATTTTTATTTGAATTAATAAGGACATCATTTAGGGCTTATACGAAAACTTGAAGAACGGACTTTTATTTGCGCACAGTAAAATAGATTTAGATTAAGCCTAAATAGAGATTTTTTGGCATCAAACAGTCGTTCACAAATTAATGTTTTTTATCATTTTAAGCATTAAAAATCAACGAAGGACTTGAAGTAACAAACTTTTTTTTTTTTTTTTTCCTGTTGCGCTTACATATCAATGCTAGGTGTAGAAAAAAAATTAGCTGTTACTGGTGATCCTGAATCGTTAAAAAATTGCTTAAATTCGAAAAAAAAATTGACAAATGGGCTTTTACACCCCTCAAAAAAAGTCATGTGGGACAGGTGATAAAAATCTTAAAATGCCTTGGTAAGAAGCTCTTATACTGTACTTTAAAACGAAATAAAGATTATCTTGTTATTCTAAAGAAAAGAAGAGATACAAGTTTTTAAAGTAACACAAAAAGTCCCTCATAACCTCTATTGAAAATAAGTTAAGCAGACAAGATAATTACCAAATAAAGCGCTTTACTAACTGAAATATATTTACAAAATGTAATCTGACCTAAAAAAAAAAAAAAAAGAAAAGAAAAGAAACTTATTATATTTTTCTTTATTTAATATTTTGCCATTTTCTTATTCATGTATAAGTTATGTTGCAACTTCTCCTTGATAATTCTTCATTATCGTTGTAAATTTTCACTTCCAGAAACTCCCCTAGCCACCAATTTTTATTATACGCACAGCAAACATAATCATTTAGTTTTGACCGTAGTTCAGCCTGAGGTTGAGCTGGATTTTCTTTATTGACTGCAACAATAACCTTCAATTCCTCTGAAACGTGTTATATGGACATGAAGAACACAGAGGCTGACAGAAACAGAATAGTGTATGTTCTTATTTGCGGTACGCAAATTACAATATAATAACTTGTCTCCAGTTGTTGTTCAATCTTTTCAATAATTTATCACGAGCAAAATAAAAAAACCAATCTGTATATTTTCTACGCAACTGTCTACTGTTCTTTGAAGACTAGCCTTTCTTTTAGTTCCCCATCATACTATAGGTATGGGGAACTTAGGTAATCGTGAAAATTTTCGACCTCGTTTTTTTTTACTTTTTTACACGTTTTCAGGTGTGAAGAATCCGAAAATGACAAAATTTGTATGGTGTCTGTCTGTAGGGTATCTGTTAGTCTGTTAGTGTGTTAGTGTGTTAGTTCGTTAGTCCGTTAGTTTGTTAGTCTGTGTACACGATATCTCAAGAACAAATTGTCGCAGAGAGGTCAGATCAGTTTTAAAATATTTCTTTCGGCACTGGCAAGAACCCTATTCATTTGCAACATTCGATTTTTAAAACTTCGTAATTTATTAGAAATTTACGATTTTCTTAACATGGGAGAATAGGACAAAAATTCACTTAAACGTGCATTAAAAGGAAACTTTTTACTGTAAAAATGTCAGACCAGTTTTAAACTATCCGTTTTGATGCCGGAATGAACATCAGTAACTATAAATATGCTACTTTGAAGATTTCGCAAGTTATTGGAAATTTACGAATTTCTTAACATGGCAGTATAGGGCAAAATTTCACATAAACGTCAATTTTGAGCGATATTTTCATCGTAAAGATGTCAGACTACTTTTGAAATATTATTTAGAACACTAGCATGAATATTAATGACTATGAATTTTCCAATTTAAAAAATTCGTAAGTTACTTGGAATTTACGATTTACTTAACATGTCAAAATAAGGCAAAATTGAGCATAAACTTCCATTTTGAGGATCATAAATAGAATACATTAGATAACTTCAAAATTACATTTATGATATTGTTTTGAACATGATTGAATGCAAATATTCTAATAGGAAAAGTTCGTAAATTATTCGTAATTTACGATTTTATCAACATAGCGAAATTGTAATTTTTTTCATATAAATATGAATTTTGAGGATTATTGCATTGGAAATAGTAATATGAAACATAAACAACGGAATTGACCCTGATAAAATAAATTAATAGATTAGAAAAAGATAAGTATATCGAAGTGAACGATGGATAGCCTATCAGGCGGGGATTTCTTTCTGTCACTGTCTCAAGCTTTGGTCAAATTCATTTTTTTAAACATGATTATAATATGTCTCGCACTAGAAATTTATGAGACCATAAATATGGTGGGGAACTGAGCAGAGTCCACCTATGCCAAATAGTTTTGTTCATGATAACACAAATTTATTAAATTTTTGCTGTAAACTGTGGAGAATGAAAAAATGGCAAAATAACAAAGAAAAACATTATAAAAATAGTAAGTTTTTTATTTTTAAAGGTCAGATTATATTTTGTAAACTAGTTGGCATAGGTGGACTCTGCTCAGTCCCCACCATATTTATGGTCTCATAAATTTCTAGTGCGAGACATATTATAATCATGTTAAAAAAATCAATTTGACCAAAGCTTGATACAGGGACAGAAAGAAATCCCCGCCTAATAGGCTATCCATCATTCACTTCGATATATTTATCTTATTCTAATCTATTAATTTATTTTATCAGGGTCAATTCCGTTGTTTACGTTTCATGCCAATGTTTTCATTTCCAATGCAATAATCCTCAAAATTCATATATATATATGAAAAATTTACAATTTCGCTATGTTGATAAAATCGTAAATTACGAATAATTTACGAAATTTTCCTATTAGAATATTTGTATTCAATCATGTTCAACAAAATATCATAAATGTAATTTTGAATTTGTCTAATGTGTTTATGATCCTCAAAATGGAAGTTTATGCTCAATTTTGCCTTATTCTGACATGTTAAGTAAATCGCAAATTCCAAATAACTTACGAATTTTTTAAATTGGAAAAATCATAGTCTATGATATTCATGCCAGTAACCTAAATAATATTTCGAAAGTGGTTTGACATCTTTACGATGAAAATATCCCTCAAAATTGACGTTTATGTTAAAATTTGCTCTATTCTGCCATGTTAAGAAATTCGTAAATTTCCAATAACTTACGAAATTTTTAGATTTGAAAATTCATAGTCATAAATATTCATGCCAGTGTCCTAAATAATATTTCAAAAGTAGTCTGACATCTTTACGATGAAAATATCGATCAAAATTGACGTTTATGTGAAATTTTCCCCTATACTGCCATGTTAAGAAATTCGTAAATTTCCAATAAATTGCGAAAATTTTAAAGTAGCATATTTATAGTTACTGATGTTCATTCCGGCATCAAAACGGATATTTTAAAACTGGTCTGACATTTTTAGAGTAAAAAGTTTACATTTAATGCACGTTTAAGTGAATTTTTGTCCTATTCTCCCATGTTAAGAAAATCGTAAATTTCTAATAACTTACGAAGTTTTTAAAATCGAATGTTGCAAATGAATAGGGTTCTTGCCAGTGTCGAAAGTAATATTTTAAAACTGATCTGACCTCTCTGCGACAATTTGTTCTTGAGATATCGTGTACACAGACTAACAAACTAACGAACTAACAGTCGTTCACAATTTAATCTTTTTTATCATTTTAAGCATTAAAAATCAACGAAGGACTTGAAGTAACAAACTTTTTTTTTTTTTCCTGTTGCACTTACATATCAATGCTAGGTGTAGAAAAAAAATTAGCTGTTACTGGTGATCCTGAATCGTGAAAAAATTGCTTAAATTCGAAAAAAAAATTGACAAATGGGCTTTTTCACCCCTAAAAAAAAGTCATGTGGGACATGTGATAAAAATCTTAAAATGCCTTGGTAAGAAGCTCTTATACTGTACTTTAAAACAAAATAAAGATTATCTTGTTATTCTAAAGAAAAGAAGAGATACAAGTTTTTAAAGTAACACAAAAAGTCCCTCATAACCTCTATTGAAAATAAGTTAAGCAGACAAGATAATTACCAAATAAAGCGCTTTACTAACTGAAATATATTTATAAAATGTAATCTGACCTTAAAAAAAAAAAAAAAGAAAAGAAAAGAAACTTATTATATTTTTCTTTATTTATTATTTTGCCATTTTCTTATTCATGTATAAGTTATGTTGCAACTTCTCCTTGCAGCTGTCAAGTACAAATCAGAGGGTGTGGGAATCTTTAAAATGTTTTCCTTCTGGACCCATGCATAACATTCGCTGGCTGGCTTCTTGAAACATGTGCAAGAATCTAGAAGACTGAAGTAGTTATCCTAAATTCTTCATTATTGTTGTAAATTTTCACTTCTAAAACCTCACCCAGACCTATTTTCAATGAATCACATTCGCTGGCTGACTCTTTGAAACATGTGTCAGAACCTCGAGGATAGAAATAGTGATAATTCTTCATTATCGTTGTAAATTTTCACTTCCAGAAACTCCCCCAGCCACCAATTTTTATTATACGTACAGCAAACATAATCATTTAGTTTTGACCGTAGTTCAGCCTGAGGTTGAGCTGGATTTTCTTTATTGACTGTAACAACAACCTTCAATTTCTCTGAAACGTGTTATATGGACATGAAGAACACAGAGGCTGACAGAAACAGAATAGTGTATGTTCTTATTTGCGGTACGCAAATTACAATATAATAACTTGTCTCCAGTTGTTGTTCAATCTTTTCAATAATTTATCATGAGCAAAATAAAAAATCAATCTGTATATTTTCTACGCAACTGTCTACTGTTCTTTGAAGACTAGCCTTTCTTTTTTGTTCATGATAACACAAATTTATTAAATTTTTGCTGTAAACTGTGGAGAATGAAAAAATGGCAAAATAACAAAGAAAAACATTATAAAAATAGTAAGTTTTTTATTTTTAAAGGTCAGATTATATTTTGTAAACTAGTTGGCATAGGTGGACTCTGTTCAGTTCCCCACCATATTTATGGTCTCATAAATTTCTAGTGCGAGACATATTATAATCATGTTAAAAAAATCAATTTGACCAAAGCTTGATACAGGGACAGAAAGAAATCCCCGCCTAATAGGCTATCCATCGTTCACTTCGATATATTTATCTTATTCTAATCTATTAATTTATTTTATCAGGGTCAATTCCGTTGTTTATGTTTCATGCCAATGTTTTCATTTCCAATGCAATAATCCTCAAAATTCATATTTATATGAAAAATTTACAATTTCGCTATGTTGATAAAATCGTAAATTACGAATATTTTACGAAATTTTCCTATTAGAATATTTGTATTCAATCATGTTCAACAAAATATCATAAATGTAATTTTGAATTTGTCTAATGTATTTATGATCCTCAAAATGGAAGTTTATGCTCAATTTTGCCTTATTTTGACATGTTAAGTAAATCGCAAATTCCAAATAACTTACGAATTTTTTAAATTGGAAAAATCATAGTCTATGATATTCATGCCAGTAACCTAAATAATATTTCATAAGTGGTTTGACATCTTTACGATGAAAATATCCCTCAAAATTGACGTTTATGTTAAAATTTGCTCTATTCTGCCATGTTAAGAAATTCGTAAATTTCCAATAACTTACGAAATTTTTATATTTGAAAATTCACAGTCATTAATATTCATGCCAGTGTCCTAAATAATATTTCAAAAGTAGTCTGACATCCTTGCGATGAAAATATCGATCAAAATTGACGTTTATGTGAAATTTTGCCCTACTGCCATGTTAAGAAATTCGTAATTTTCCAATAACTTGCGAAATTTTCAAAGTAGCATATTTATAGTTACTGATGTTCATTCCGGCATCAAAACGGATATTTTAAAAGTGGTTTGACATTTTTAGAGTAAAAAGTTTCCATTTAATGCACGTTTAAGTGAATTTTGGTCCTATTCTCCCATGTTAAGAAATTCGTAAATTTCCAATAACTTACGAAATTTTTAGATTTGAAAATTCATAGTCATTAATATTCATGCAAGTATCCTAAATAATATTTCAAAAGTAGTCTGACATCTTTACGATGAAAATATCGCTAAAAATTGACGTTTATGTGAAATTTTCCCCTATACTGCCATGTTAAGAAATTCGTAAATTTCCAATAACTTGCGAAAATTTCAAAGTAGCATATTTATAGTTACTGATGTTCATTCCGGCATCAAAACGGATATTTTAAAACTGGTCTGACATTTTTAGAGTAAAAAGTTTACATTTAATGCACGTTTAAGTGAATTTTTGTCCTATTCTCCCATGTTAAGAAAATCGTAAATTTCTAATAACTTACGAAGTTTTTAAAATCGAATGTTGCAAATGAATAGGGTTCTTGCCAGTGTCGAAAGTAATATTTTAAAACTGATCTGACCTCTCTGTGACAATTTGTTCTTGAGATATCGTGTACACAGACTAACAAACTAACGAACTAACGGACTAACGGACTAACAGACACCCTACAGACAGACACCATACAAATTTTGTCATTTTCGGATTCCTCATACCTGAAAACGTGTAGAAAAGTCAAAACACGAGGTCGAAAATTTTCACGATTACCTAAGTTCCCCATACCTATAGTATGATGGGGAACTAATATATTTCAATTAAATTTAATTCAATAAAGTGCTTTATTGGGTAATTATTTTGTCTACGTATTTTCAATAGCGGCCATGGGTTATTTTTTGTGTTACTTTAAAAACTTGTATCTCTTCTTTCATGTGGAATAACAAGATAATTTTTGTTTTGCTTTAAAGTACAATATAAGAGCTTCATACCATGGCATTTTGAGACTTTTATCACCTGTCCCACACGACTTTTTTGAGGGGTGAAAAATCCCATTTTCCCTTTTTTTTTTTTTTTTTTTTTAAAGTTTAAGCAATTTTTGATGAAGGACCACCAGTAACAGCTAATTTTTGGTTTTTACATATAGTATTGATATGTAAGTGCAACTGGAAAAAAAAATTAGTTTGTTACTTCAAGTTCTTCATTGTTTTTTTAATGCTTTCATTCTCTGGTCCGCTGAGGTGTGGGGTCATCATTGGACCCCGGGTACTCAGCACTCAGCCCCCCCCTTCCCCTCGAAGTGCTAATGCTTAAAATGACAAAAAATATTAATTATTGAACGACTGTTTGATGTATAAAAAACTATTTAGGCTTAACATACATCTATTTTACTGTGCACAAATAAAAGTCCGTTCTTTAAACTTTTCCATAAGTCCTATGTTATATTCCTGCTAATTAAAGTAAAAATTCAACAGCTTTTAGAAAATGAGTCTAAAATTATGATTTTTACTCATCATAATATTTTTACTCATAAATAATTTTATCTCAAGATTTTTTTTTTTTAAGAAATAAAATAAACTGTTTTGGGATGCAGTAGATGGGTATATATTACCATATCCTCCTAAACTAGATGCCTGACGCGTTTGCGCGCACTTTTTTATTTAACAGTCACCAATAATTTTAAGAAGTGATATATGACATATATAATGGATGTTTCTTCGGTTCCATTCGCCTTTTATGTATATCAAATCCCACTTTTAAAATATTTTTTGTTGCTATTGAATGAAAAAGTCGCACAATCTGTACCAGGTGGCGCTGCCTACCGTTTCAACTGCTGCCAAGTATCCGAGCCACACGAAAGGCATCTACTTTAGGAGGCTATGATATTACTTACCTAATTTCTTCAAAATCAAATTTGGTGCGGCACGACTCATTTGGTGATTTAACATGGAGTGACCCGTACAACAAAACATAAATATAAATGATGACTAAGGCTGATGACTAAGGCTGACTAAACTGAAAGATAGCTAATAAATGGAGTACTCAGGCAGGCACATCAGTTGTTTATACTAAATGATAAATGATTTTCGTAAATAATAAGTTAATTTTACATTTTTTTTTTTTTTTTTTTTTTTTCTTTTAGCTACGTGAACTCAAAAATCTAATATTATAAATTCGAAAAAAAAAAAAAAAAAAAAAAAAAACTTAAACTAAAAGTGTAGTTTAGTTCACTTTTCAAATCTATACAATGTAAATAAATTATTGAAAAATCATGAAAAATTTCTACTATGAAAATTTTATGTATCTATACGCTTTGAGGACTTGTGAATACATATTTGTTATTTTTATGGTTGTGCATGTGTGTGAGTGAACACGACAGAGTCTAAATACTTTAATCGACTTAGCTAAAAGTTTATTAGTATAATATTATTTGTATCGTTCGAACTATAAAAATATTCATAATCGTAAAGCTTATGATTCTTTTAAGGGGATACAAAGAGGAGTTCTTAATTACTAGTTGTTTATAGACCCAAATTATTTGATTACACTATCATCTTAATTGAACATTCAATTAATATAAAATCTAATAGAGTAGACATATAAATCACCGTCGCATAAATAGATTCTGATGATTTACGTCTTATAATTTATTTAAAGAAATATAAAATGAATTTTTTTAAAAAATCATTGTCACAGCATATGACTTATATATTTTGAAATTTGTTTTAGTAAAATTAAATTATGTAAACAAGAATCAAATTGCAGTAGAGCAGCGGTTATCCGAGCCCCGATTAACCGAGTTCCGGGTTATCCGTGGTAAACCCGAAAAGACCACGCCCCGGAGGAGGCGTGACTTTTGACAAATGGCGTAGATAACATTAACAAATTTTACAATACAGTACTGTGTTTTATAATTTATATATGTATGTATTGTATTGTACTTTTAACTAAGTACATTCAAATACAAAATATATGCGTCATTTTACTTCATTGACTATGTTTTCATCCATTTTAATCTTTGCCGAATGTTTCCCCTCAATTTCCGACAGAGTCTTTGTTATCCCAATTTTCGTTATATCCGAGGTACCCTCGGTCCACATTTCCTCGGATTTCTACTGTATATATGTTACATTGTTTTGGCAAAGTATGATCATTAGGCAAAATACTGCAGATGATGCTTGAAGATCTATTAAAGAAAAGCATGAAATAATCAACACATTACATGTTATGGGGTATTAATTTTCTGAAAGGCATGTAATTATTTTCAAACTGAATAAAACTAATGTAGGTTTAATAATTTTGCTATATAATGATTGCTACTGGAAATTAAGCGCTTACCATTTCTAGTTCATTTACAGGGGCGCACAAAAGAATTCGGATGCATTGTAGACACTTATAAACTTCTGGAGAAGTACTCAGAAATACTAGTATAATATTTTCATGAATATATTCGCTGAAATATTTGACTATTTAAATTTCTTTACTCTTCTGTTGAGTCAGAACTGCGTACCTTACTAGTAATATTGCTTGTTAAATATTCTTCCTTTTAAGACCTATTTAAATAATTTATTAAATATACAGGGATGGAACACGGGCGCAGAATTCATACCACTATCAATGTAAGAAAATTTTCTACTTCTTTAATCAACGATATTATAGGTAGAGAAATTTCTTAAACGGATTCCGGTATGAATTCTGCGCCTGTGTTCCATCCCTGAATATATCATGTTAATTTTTAATATTTGCTAGGGGAAAAAAAATATATTCTCCTTTTAAAATAGTGCAATATTAATATATATAATGACCCTCATCTGTCATTCACGATTCCGGTTTACACCGCTTCAAAACAGAGACTTTTGGCAGCCATTTTTTTTTTTCCGGTTTGTTCAATTCAACTTACGAAAACATACATATTATTTTCATATTTCATACATGTTTTGTATCGCACATATTGTTATTTATTCCTTCTAAAACCTTGAAAAACTATTCAATTGTAATGTTTAAATGTTTAATTAAATATAACGGATCACTGGCTATTATAAACATGAACCTATAAATAGAATTATGTAACTTCATGATTATAAACAACGCAATGCCAAATAAAAACAAACCAAAACTGTTGCCATTCAGAAAATACAAATTCCAAATGGACAACTCTTTAATTGCGAATGAACGACTCTTTGACTGTCTCATTAAAAAAAACGCTTAAAATATTTCTAAAACATATTAAAGCCTTAAAAATCTTAAAATATTTGTAAAAACATATTAAAGTCTTTAAATATTTTTATCAAGCTTCATTATTTGTTTACATTGTAAGGTATGATTGGCGTCGAGTTCAGTACGTAAATGTCGCCAGTTGATTTTAGTTTTGAAATTAGTGTAAAGTTATAGTTGGGATAGAATGTTTGGTTGGGCAAGTAAAGGTCACCAGTTGAAATGTGTATTGAAAGTAGGGTAGTCTAAGGTGATAATGTCAAGTCAAGATAAAATATTCGGTTGAGAATGAGAAAGTCCCGAGCTGGATCCTGGATATTTTGGCGATGTTGTGGGTGAAATAGCTGGTTGGGAGTATAGAGTAGAGGTGAATTTGGGTTAGCATGGAATGTCTGTAATTATTGGATAGTTAGTTAGAAAATACGCAAGCAAAGTGATGACGTCACTGGGAGTCAGTGGATGCAAGAAAAAGATTTCCTATGTTAATCGCCCATTGGATTTTTTGTAAAAAATTATTAAAAATTGAGGAAAATTATTTCCCGATTTTAATTTCCATATTTCGGTATAGATATGTACATAGAATAATAATAAAGGAAGAAGGAGCATAAGTGTTTCTACATAAGCTGTTGTGTTGCCACAACAAACAGCGATAATAGCGCTGAGGATGGGTGCCCTACTTCAAGGTTGAGAGGAGCAAAAGTAGCTTTCGCTGGCATTTCACTAGAAGGGTTTTGTAAGCATTAAGAGTATTGGCGTGCTCCTTCTTCCTTTATTATTATTCTATGGATATGTATTAGTTATCGCGTGCATCCGTTAGATTAAGTTGTTTTTGCTGTAAAATTGATAAAATTTAAATTTTAAATTTCAAAACTTTAGAAAAATAAAATAGCAAACTTCCATATTCGATTGAAAACTTAAACATTTCATTTCAAAGGATGATATTTACACAATAAATATCCAACTAATATACTAATTAAAAGGAAAATGATAAATATTCTATCATAATTTGAAGTCAAATTTGTTTTCAAATGTCTAAATAAAGTGTCTGAAATAAGATACTCATATGTTGCAGCGGAATAGATTTAATATATCTGTCATCCTTGGCGGAAAAAATATAACGCCAAATTATTTGGCGAACATATTTCATTCCTTTCAAAAATCATGGTTATTTTAACAACTTATATTAAGAAAGCGATGAATTATATGAAACAATATTTCGTACAATACATATTACGGAAATAAACATCTGTCATGTATATTTTCGTAGTATGTTTTTAAACGCCAAATACAAAAAACGCCAAAGATGACACAGTTTTGAAATTTAAAATTTTGTCAATTTGACAGCAAAATAACTCAATCTAACACAAGGATACGATAGCATATCTATACCCAAATACGGGTATTAAAATCGGGAAATAATTTTCCTCGATTTTTAATTTTTTACAAAAAATACAATGGACGATTAACATAGGAAATCTTTTTCTTGCATCCACGGACGGTCAGTGATGTCACACTTCACTTACGTATTTGGAAACAGGATCTTCGATAGTCTAAAAAAAAGTATTTTGGTAAAATGAAGTGAATCGTTATTTACTTCCTCCTACCCATAGGGTCGAGAAAGTATTGTTTTAGGGTCAAATTTTCAAACGTGAGTTTTTGTTATACTTCCATGTTCTAAGGTCCCCTGAATACAAAAATCACGTTTTTAGCGAATGGTCTCTGTGTCTGTCTTGCTGTCTGTGTGTCTTTTATCAGCATATCTTAAGAACAAATAGTAGCAGAAATTCCAAACTCGGTATTCTAAATGTGTATCATATAGGGATGATACAGTAAGCTTTTCGTTAAGATGAAGCAAATGGTTCGTGTATAGGGACATTCAAAAGTATTCAAATACATTACGTCTATGGGGGAAATTGCAGGTAAGTAGAGTTTAACATCTATAGACTGCACTAAACCAAATGAAACGAATACATATTTTTTGTAATAGAGATAGTCAACTGGGAAAAAAAAAATTGTGTATGTAGGATAAGGTGACCATACGTCCTCGAAATTCGAGGACTGTCCTCGAATTTTGGCCTTTTCTATTTTTTGTCCCCAAAAATTCTTTGACTACTCGGGGACGCTAAATGTCCCCAAATTTAAATATTTGCGTGTATTTCTTTCAAAATCACAGTCCATTCCGTGGAGGATTAAAATTGTGATGGCATGTCTCGGGACTACCTCTGGGGGTAAGTGCTAGACTGTCGCCAATTGCCCATTGTACAGCACTAATGAGGCGTAAAACCCATCTATTCCAATCCAATCAAAATCGCAGTCTAATAATTGGATTATCTTGAAAATCAACGGAACTTTGAAATAAAGACCCTCATACTTCATGAGCAGAGAAAGAATCATGCACTACTAATTAGTATATAAATTCTATCTTGCCCGATTTATGTTAAGTGAAAAATAAAATTTGCTTAATGAAATTATTTCTTGTAGTTATATAATCGGGAATAATTTCTGCATTTCAGGGAGTGGGGATTCTGAAGATTAAAATGAAATGGTGCTATTTTGTGTTTTCTCCTATCATCATAATAAAGTGTAATAAATGGGCTCTATAGACTTGATTATTTTAATAATGCTGGGATAGTTTAATTTGCATAAACTTACCTTAGGCTCAGCAATTTTTCATAGAAAAAAGTGATTCAAAGCATTTTGTAATGTATAAATCAGAGTTCTTTTTATTAATAATGCATATAGATATTGGCCTATCGTGTCCTCGAAAAAGTCCCCAAATAGAGTTTTCAATGTCCTCGAAATTTACTTCGATTTGGGGACAAACGGTAATTTGTCCTCAAACCAGTGTTTGAAAATATGGTCACCTTAATGTAGGAGCCTCGCCTCCCCCTGGGGTAGATGTCCTCCCTCGAGTGGAGTAAATTTTCATGATGGGTATCTTTCAAAAGAGCTCGCCAATACCTTTAAAATGAATGGTTGAACCATCGATCTACGATAATTTAAAATAAAGTTATTGATTTATTTCGTTTTTAACATTTTTTTTTTTTTTTTTTTTTTACTTTAATATTGAGAATAAATTCAACTTTTTTTTTGGATATTTTGTGTTATACTATTTCTCTAATATAAAAATCGTCTGTATTATCATACAAGATAACTTTTTTAAATAATAATTTTAATAAATTATTTTTTTAAACTGAATTATTTTTTAATAACCGAATTAAATTCTATATAAATGTAGGTGCATTAATGAAACGGGGTGTTGAGGGGGACCAGAACTAATTATCATATAAAATTCTTCCGAAGCCTAATTTGAATTGTTTAACATAGGTTTACATAACAGTACTCTTTATCTTACCTCTTAATCTCCAACCTGTACTTATAGCATTAAATTTCAGGTTAAGAGAAAGTCGTGTGAGTGACACACCCGATTATTCTTATTATGAGGACTTTAAATAGAGCACTTAACGGAACACTGGGATGTGTTGTTGCTGTTGTGTTGTCGGCCTGTATTTTTTGTCAACCAGCAGTTTTTTTTTTTTTTTTGTCATTCATATTTATTGATCGGATAGAATATTTTTAATTTCAGAACGAAAATTATAAAATAGCGAAGCATATTTGATTTATAAACAAACCTGAAAATACATTTAAATGATCACGTGGTAATCTTCATGATCTAAACATTGTTTTCAAGATTTAACGTTCACATTCCATCATTTTTGACGGGGTTATATACTAGTACTTAAATAATGACACAGTGAAAAAAAACCTTGAGGTATGAAAAATATTGTCAATGAAAACGGATCAACCGAATCTTTCTCATGCTGTAATAGCAATCCTGAGTTTATAATCATAGTCCCATATCAAAACCCTCTAAAATAACATTAAATAAATGAATAAATAAAATAAATATAAAATTAAATTAAATATTGATTGCACAACAAATAACATTACTAAAATTTAGACCATAGTATACAGGGTGTCCCATAAGTCTGTAAGCATTTTAAAAATTCATGACTATTGAATAAATTGATAAAACTGAATGCAGTTTGCAAAAAAATCATTCTTGTGAAGGCTTTTTTTTTTGGGGGGGGGGGGAAGGAAAAAAATATGAGTAATATTTTTCTCGACGATAGTTAGGACATAGCCTCCTAAACTAGATGCCTGTCGCGTGGCGAGGAAACTTGGCAACAGTTGAAGTGGTAGACAGCGCCACCTCGTACAGATTGCGCGACTTTTTTTTTTTCAACTGTCACAAATAATTTTAAGAAGTGAAAAATGATATATATAATCGATGTTAATAGCCTTTTTTGTATATCATATCCCACTTTTAAAAATTTTTGGTGGCTGTTGGATAAAAAAGTCGCGTTTATTTTAGTAGGCTATGGTTAGACAAACAGTTAAATTTTTCGCACAGATGTGAGAGAAAAATATGTAAATGAGAGTAACTATAAATTAGAAAAGTTTATTTCCTTTGCCTCCTAGTTGTGCATACATGAAGATGAAGTTTTAATTGCGATACTGACTTGATGAATAAAGCGTTATTCGTGAAGATGCTTTCCCTCAGATAAGAATCGCCGACTGATATTGAAGTTAGCAGTGTTATAACTCGTTTGCAGACTGTAATTTGTGCTGACAACCGACTCATAGAATAGGATTTATATGTTTGTAAACACTTGTATGCGATTAAGTACAGTTTTTCATGAAAATGTGTAATCTGGTCATACAGCGTCCTCCGAACAAATCTAGAGAGTGAATTTATCTTACTTACAATCTTGCATTTCCGGCGTATAACTCGCAGGTTTGTTAAATGAGTTATACACCGGAAGTTTAAAATTTGCAATAAAAGCTATTTTTTAACAAGGTTTTGTTTCTTACAAACATTGCCCTCCTAATCTAGATGCCTTCTGCGTGGCTCGGAAACTTGGCAACAGTTCAAGCGGTAGACAGCGCCACTTGGTACAAATTGCACTCTTTTTTATTCAAATGTCACCAATAATTTTATATAGTGATATATGATATACATAATCGACGTTTCGTCGATTCTATTCGCCTTTTATGTATATCATATCCCACTTTTAAAATTCTTTGGTGGGTGTTGATTAAAAATGTCGCGCAATCTGTACCAGATGATGCTGTCTACCTCCAAGTTTCCGAGCCACGCGGAAGGCATCTAGTTTAGGAGGCTATGTTACAAGTATAGCTTTATTCGTAAATTAAATTTTTTGGTGTGTTACTCACTTATTTGACCTGTGCGTTATACACCGTAAAATAGGGTATCTTTGGATAGTTAGTTGCTCAAATTACTTGCTATTTCGTTTCAAAGGAATTATTTAAAAATGTCAAATTACGTCATATGAAATGTATTTAAGAACGGATTGCTTAAAATTCACTATATACAATGTACACATCAGAGTGTCAATCTATTATTCAACCTGATACCATCTTGTTTCAAAATTGCGAAAATGAAATCATCCCATACAGCACAGAATATTTCAGTTATGTTGCAAAATGCTTACAAACTTTCAAAACGTAAAAAATTTCAATATGCTCTCTGATACCTTTCTGAAACATTTGCCCTTTTCTACGTTCTCTATGTGATTGAAACGTTTCTGTTACGTATCTGATTTTTTTGTTCGATCGCGGATATTTCTACGTTCATGAAAGTAATCGGAAAGCTAACTGAACGTTTCTGTAATATTTACAATGGTTCCTGTTACGTTTCTGAAACCTTTTGTGCTGTTAGGGCATAGGACCATATGAAAGGATACGGCCATTTGAAAGTGTATTATACAATAACTTTTTTAAGTATTTAATCAATTGAAACCAAAGCTGGACTGTGGATCTATCTTAAAAAAATCTTAAAAGAGTGCTTTTGATAACTTGATCACACATACCTTATTTTAAAATTGCATCCACTTGAAACCACGGATTCACATGAATATTCGTAATTACGATAACTTCTATATAATTAGTCAATTCGAACAAAGTGGGACAATGAACTTATTTTACAAATATCGGGAATAAGTTCCTTAACAAAATTGATCCGTTATTTTATTTCAAGTTGTGGCCACTTGAAAATTTCTCATGAAAACATATTTATGAATCGATTTGCTTAAAACTCTGCACGCAGATATTCCTAGCAATCTGGCTCTCAATCATCTTTATATTAATTAACTCGATCGATCATCTAATTTTAAAAAGGCGGCTACTCGATAAGAAAAAAGAAAACAATTTACTCTTCCGACTGCGCTGAAAAGACTTGTTTCAAAGATTTATATCTAAAGTATATTTTTACAAATTTGAAGAGCAAATGTCGAAACGGAATGAGTAATTGACTTAAAGATAAAATTTTTGAACTTTGTAAATGCATAGCATTAAGTCTTGTAAAGGTATAGGCTCCTCCATTAGGTGACTAATTTGGTTAGTACCTGCACCTGCTTTGATAACAGATAAGTGCAGAAAATGAAAATAGGGGGAAAAAGTGAAGTTTCAGCAACTGCGGCAGGAAATTGAAAATTTACGAATGTGATCTCTAAAGTGCATACTACATATCCGGCCTATAAGGCGGACAGCGTACTGCAAATATATGTATTTTAACATTTCTTCGCTCCGCAAGCGATTCATCAAAATTATATTAAACATTATCGTTTAACTAATACTGGTATCGCATATTATTTAAGATATTATTAAAATATATTTATAGAAATATATAGATTTAAATGTTAGGAAAGAATTAGTTTTTATTCTTTAGCGAGTATCAACGTTTCTTTTTCTTTCATCGATATATGGTGGACATAATTGCTCTCTTAGCATCTTTTGGTTACAGGAAATTTTAAAAGAAATATTTATTTTATTTTTCCAGTTAGTGTAACAGCTTTTACTGATTATATAAAATAAAATTTTTATTATTTTTCGGTAGCCAAAAAATGGTAATTTGGCAACTGTAATGGTGGACAAAATAATATTTTTTTATTAATTTTTTGAAATTAAGTTTTAGTTATACCTATTTATAGTTTTTGTCACACTTAGGGCTTCTAAAACAGAAAATCTAATTTATTGTCGTTTGTTTGTTTGCCTGTGAGTTTGTTATTAGAAACATTATTCCGGAGCCTTTTTAGCCCAGCCTTTATTTCACACCACTTTATTTATAGAATAATTTTCTCCAATATTTCACGATAAAATAACAAAAAAAGTCGTAGGGAATAAAGGTCGAACTAAACATGCGCCGGAATAAATTAAAATTTTGGCAACTCTGGTATATATATATATATACACTGCATAAAAAAAGTAGACGGACACTTTACAATTTTTTGAAACCCCGTCTTTGTTTGATAGGAAATGTGAATTAAAATTCTTTAACATGTTTATACTTATCAATCTTCATATTTTTGACAGATAAATAAAAATATTCAATTATTTATAATTTTAATGTAGGGAAATGCAGAAAAGAGAAAAGATATACATTTGCACAATATATATATTTTTTTAAAGTAGACGGACACTGGTCAAAAACTGCAATTATCTAAATGGGTGATTCTTGTGGAATACCAGTTTTGCATGGACATGTACATTTGGTATTTTGCCAATTGCTAACGTGCTTGACAAGATGGTTTTACGTAGTTAAATTTCTTGGAGATGAATGCGCCATGACACGAGGAATTTCTCTAACTGATTACCAGAAAGAACAGATTATAGAGCTGAAAAATGTTAATAAAGGAGTCAGAGAAATTAGTAGGTTACTTCTAATAAGAAAAAGTAGCATCAGCGATTTTCTACGTGATCCTGAAGCCCATGGCGTAAAGAAAAAGAGTGGCCAGCCAAAGAAACTTTCGCTTAGAGACAAAAGAAAAATTTTTACTGAGCTGAAAAAAAACTGGAGCATCAATTCCCAGAGTTCGAATAAGCACAGGAATTACTAACGTAACTTCTCAGAGAATCTATAACTACATTAAGCACTCAGAGCTCGTTCAATATAAGAAAAGAAAACATCATCCATGCTGGAAGGATCACCACGTGACAGAACGCCTACAGTGGGCTCAAAACCATATGTCTTGGACTACAGAATGGATGTCTGTAGTTTTTTTCAGTTGAGAAAAAATTTAATTTAGATGGCCCAGATGGATATCAATATTATTGGCACAGTTTGGAGAAAGAAGACGAAGTGTACTCTACTCGGCAAGTTGTTGATGGTGGCGTGATGGTGTGGCTAGCTGTTGGCTATGGTGGACGGACAAATTTAGAGCTCCTAAGTAAGAAGCAGACTCACAAATATTATATTGAAACACTAAGCAGTGAGCTTTTGCCATTTGCGTGTGATCTTGGAGGAGAAAACAGGATTTTCAACGAGATGAAGCGCCAATACACACCGCTAACAACATTAAAGAACGGTTTCATGAGAACAACTTCATCGTTTTACCCTGGTCAGCCAAGAGTCCGGATATGAATCCTGTAGAAAACATTTGGGCTATACTTGTTCATAAAATTTATGAGGGTGGACGCCAGTATGAATCAATTCACCAGCTCAAAGAAGCTCTTACAAACATTTGGGAAATTTTCTGTCAAAAAAACATTCAGAATCTCATTGATTCGATGCCTGACATAGTATACGAACTTATTAAAGCAAATGGGAGACGAAACCCTTACTAAAAACGTTTTATTTTAGAGGTACAAGATGTGTCCGACTACTTTTTTACTTTCTTCTATATGTAATATAGAGAAAGTATTGGATTCGTAAAAATTTTCGACCTCGGGTTTTTGATGGATTTACACGTTTTGAGAGCTGTAGAACACGATTTGACCCTTTTTAGAAAATGTCTGTCTGTCTGTCAGTCTGTCTGTGTGTGTGTGTGTGTGTGACAAAATTTTGTGGCAACTGTATCTCAGGAACTACTGCACAGAATTTCATACAAATTAGTATGTAGTTGCACCTTGACATAAATTAGTGCCTATCAACTTTTGGTAAAAATTGTCTTACAGGTTGCGTTGCCATCCCGCTTTTTCTAAATTTTTAACATGGTGATATAGGTCAAAATTTTGTATAAATGTGCATAAAGAGAATTATTTTTTAGTAATCATTATGAAATTTACAAGAATTATTTATAATAGAGGTAGTGAACAGGGGAAAAAATTTTGTAAGCGTAGGAGCCTCGTGAACCCCCCTGGGGGGGGAAGTCCCCCCCCTAAGGGGAGTAAATTTTCAAGATGGGTATCTTTCAAAAGGTCTCATCAATATCTTTAAAATGAATGGTTGAACTATAAATCTGTGATAATTTAAAACAAAGTTATCGATTTTTTTTACTTTTAACAAAAAGTGACAGAAAAAGAATCGTTTTTTTTTTTTTTTTTTTTTTTTAACGAAATTTAACCAGACTTGGTATTTAGTTGGCCCCTGACATAAACTGGGGATGATTAGATTTGGGGATCAATCACTCAACAGTTGGTGCTGTGATCGTATTTTTTCTAAATTTTTAACATGGCAGTATAGGACAAAATTTCGTATAAATGTACATAATGGGAGTTATTCTTAACCTGTGATTGTGAAATTAATATGAATTATTGATAATAGTAGTAGTTAATTAGGAAAAAAATCTCGGTCATCGTTTCCCCCCCCCCCAGGTGAAGGAACCCCCCGGGGGGGGGGGGTAAGTTTTCAAGATGGGTATCTTTCGAAAGGTCTCGTCAATATCTTTAAAACGAATGGTTGAACTATAAATATGTGATAATTTAAAACAAAGTTATCGATTTTTTTTTTTTTAACGAAAAAAAACTTTGAAAATAAATCGTATTTTTATTTTATTTATTTATTTATTTATTTTAATATTGTTACTGCGTGAATTTGTATAGCAAAATATAGAAGAAAGTCTTGTGGTGGCCACAGCATACTAGTTTAAGAAAAATTACAGTGCAAATATGCACCATTTTTGTTTCCTGAATTATTCCACTACATAAATCAAAAGGATTAAATCTATATCCAAAAAATAATAATATATGATGTCTCAAGAATATAATTATGTTAGAGAAATGAACCTCATATCACTAATTAAAGAAATAAACGGCTTTAAAGTATTACACGTAAGTGTCCGTCTACTTTTTTTATGCAGTGTATATATATATATATATATATATATATATATATGGCATACTTGCCAGCCATATCATTAATAAGGTTAAAATTGTTAACGCTTCATGAAAAAACGCACCCTTTTCCCCACCACGTTATTTTTGGAGCAATAAGTAAGTCTCTCGAAACTTCGGATCTTCGGACGCTGTTGGACGGAAGTACCTGGCATCTTCCTCTGCCTAAGGATGGAACTAACGAGGCGCGAGTCCTAAAAAATCCAATCACTGCAACGGAGAGAAGGGAGAAAAAGAGAGAAGGAGCACCAAAACATAAATACGTAAACCTGGAATTCATAAAATAGAAAGCACAAAAACATAAAATAAGGAGGGTTAAGAATAGCATTAAAAAAAAAAAAAAGAAGAAGAAAGTTTAAGGATAGAAAGAATATTTTTGTATTTTCCAGGAGCAAATTTTTCAATTTTTATTGTCTTTTTATTTATTTATTTTTTTAATAGAGAATGGCAAACGTAACATAAACAAACACAGGGTATAATCTTCGAGGAGAAGTCAGTGCCCGAAGGCGATAGGAAAGAGAAAAAATATGTAACATAGAGTAAAACAGCAAAAGGTTTAAAGGTGGGAATTCAGAACGAGGCCCGCTTTGAGTCTGCGTCTGTTCATAGGATCGTTGTGGTCATACGCTGCTAGAAATCCTTTAGTAAACCAGGATTTCTATACGCTGCTAGTGTGCTTAAAGCTGGGTTATCTTAGGATTCTAAAGCCAAATGAAATTATACAAATAAGTACTGAATGAAATTATTGAGAGTTGGAGTAGAAATCTCCTTATAAATGTAAAAATTTCGAACATACCATGACATATCAAGTATTTGCCGAATTGTTGCGTTTTGTGACCTAATGATTAACTAGATACGGGATTTTGCAGCATATGACCATACCATACATGCATAAGTGAGAATGGGTCGTAAGTAGGACGTATACAAGAGCGTCTTATTTTTAGTGTTTAATTTACTATTCCGAACAATTAGGGACAATAATTTCGATTTAGCCGCTTGAAATTTCTTACGCGTAGAAGTAATTTTCTCCAAATGTTGTTGCGATTAAACAAGAATAAAATTACGCCAAAAACATGACTGCTGTAAGAAAAAAGGCGCGTACTAAAAATTTTATGTTTCGTAATGAGATGGTTGGCAGTTATGCATACAGGGGGCAGAGCCTGATTATCGTAAGGACAAATGGGGTAGCTGCTCTGGCAAATCATACATAGTGAAATATTACTTTTAAGATATTATTTTAAAAAGTTTGTGCTTTACTCAATAAGGCAATTGAAAGTTATGAGGTGAGCAATATTGGCTATCTACTACAAATAATTTATCACGAGAAAGGCGTGACTTTTGTTCTACGAAATTCACAGGCAATGATAGGAGGTCTCAACAGTGCATCCCTTTAGTTTATTTATATATGCAAATATAAACTCGTTCCGACAATTGCAACTGCAATTTTTATTTTCCACGTTATTTATTTTGAACTTTAAAGTAAATGCTATTCAGTTTAATCTTATTAAAGTAATTCTTATTTAGTTTAATACCTGCTTTCTTATTATCTGACACTTAGGCTTGCGCTTAAGTTTTACTCTATAAATTTTGCAAAAATTTTACTTCTTGTTCTGAAATAAAGTTTTTTTGATTTTCGTAAAATTTTTAAAAAGTGCTGTAATAAAATCACCTAAAACTGCGAAATATGTATAATATATATATATATTTCCTTTTTTAGTCTTAACAGTAATATTAAAATCCTTATTAGTTTCGTTAACAAATTAAAATTTGCATAGTATTATACAGTCCAAAGGAAAAAAAAGATAAAAATGAAAATTCTATTAAATTAATAATAATAATTATAATTATAATAATTTTCGTTAAAAGAATGAAATAAAAAATTGTTATTGCTACTATAATTTCGCATCAATAAAATTCATTCTTTACATTTAAAAAATAATTACAGATTGTAAGTTTTGCAAATTAGAGGAAACTAAATGTATTCAGAAACATGAGTAATAAGTTTTATTTTAATTAATTAAATTATAAGTATAAATATAGGATTTTTTTGACATGACTGTTTAAACCTTCAAAGATAATCACACGTAAAAAACTTGCTTATTCTGGAAAGACTATACTTTAACCGCGCAAAAATTAGATATGTTGAAAATAAATTACACGGTAGTGGAGGGGAGAGGGGGGGGGACAAAGAGAAAAATCTGCCGCGGTGCCCCATCTGAGGTTAGTCGGGATCTGACAGGGTGGTCCCTTGTTGCACCGACAGATTCAGAATTGTAATAGAAGATCTCATGTGGAACATAAATCAATTAAAAAAGCTAAAAATATTACAATTTTTTTCAGTTTCTCATTTCTCAAATTTCTTAAGGCAGCATATCAGTTAGATTCCCCCTTCCTTTCTTTCCATGTTATCCTACTGGATTTTTTACGGATTAGTTTCATAAGGATATATTATTCAAAAGGAAGTTTTTCGAATTCTGTCGCCTTATAGTTTAGTAAGCAATGCTTTTAAAAAATAAATTTATATATATTATTTCACTGAGTAAATTTAGGACTCAAAAGTTTCGATCTTAAAAAAAAAAAAAAAAAAAAAAAAAAATTAAATTTACTTTTTCAAAAAATTGCGCATTCATCTCATTGGCGACAATTCAAAAAGTAATATTCATAAAACAGATTTCAAAAACTTTCCCTTTGAACGAAATATTTCTTATAAAACAAAGCAACAAAATTCCATTCGGTAACGTGGGGTGGAAAAAGTGGGAATCTGACGATAAGGGGGAAAAAGGGAAAAAACAAAAATCGAGACATGCTTAGAAAAAGAAAAAAAATCCTACAAAATGGCATAAGGTGTATTAGAATATCTAAATTAAATGATGAGTTACAATCGCTGAAACAGGGAACAAAATAGAAAGTAAAATAATTGTCAAAGTATTTAATCGGCAGTTCCTCTAAAACCAAAACCTTCCTAGCTACCATAGCAAAAAAAAAAAAAAAAAAAAAAAAAATATATTCGAATAACTTTTGAATATGCTTACAATGAAATAGTGATCGGTAATTATATCGGTAGGACTAATCCAGAAGGTAATTAGCTGTTTCTTTGTTTTCTGTGTTGCTTCTTTGAGTTTTCAATATGTAAGACTGCACCTATCACGTTTTGAAACTCAACTTACACACTTTCCTAAGTAATTATTGTTATTATTATTTTATCTTATTTATACAGTAATTTAAAGTTCTTTTTATTAAATAGAAAATAATTATATGTTCATCTGTATAATGATAAAATGACATGAATTCATTTGTATTTTGATTTTAAAAAGTTAATACAGATTATTGCAATGCAGTTAACACTTTCACGACCGCTGACATAGATTCACGTCATTTAAAAATCTCTAACCAGGCCAGTGGGCGTTACCTTCGCAATTTTCATGTTATTCATTTCTTATGAATATACCCAATAGTCATATTTGTACAATCAATGTAGTATGGATACAGATACTTTGATCAGAAAGAGTATAATTATAATGTATAACCATTTGTATTATAAATGTGAATGAAAATTTTTTTTTTTTTTTTTTCTGAAATTTTGTAACCTGAGAGAACAACGCCCATAGGCGGATCTTCCTGTCAAAGAGACAGAAACCTGCGGTCGCTAAATTGTTAACAATTAGGGGTCGCAGTCTCCACATTTTTTCAGAACACTTTCAGGGCTAACAAAGTTTCTTTTTCCTCTGAGAAATTTTTACTATATATTTAAAGTAATACGTCGTGTGATTAAATTGCATAGAAATTATTGTATACAAATACTGGTATCAAAAAGACATAAATTTCTCTTTTCTTAAAGTGTCCTGAAAAAAAGGCGGTGACTGCGACCCCTGAGGCTGCCACGGACCCGCCTTTTTTCTTCGTCTCATCCACCAGAATATTCGTACAGTAATTTTCATCTCCTTTTATGGAGGAAACATACTACTAAAGATCACTATGAAAAAACTCTGGTAGAAGTGTCAGCGGAAAATACAGTCCGTGGCAACCCTGATTGAAGCATCTTTCAAAAAACGAAATACATCTGTATAAATTGTGTTAACTTCACAAAGCAATGGAAACAAAAAAATTAATGTAAGCTTTCTTATGCATACACAGCAATCCCATTGTTTATAATTTATTCACAATCATTTTTAGCCCCGCCTTCTTTTCGCACCAGAAATTTAGTAGATTATTTCTCTTTAATATGTGACAAAGGACAAATAAGAATAAAATCATTTTTCAAAATTTGAGGTATGAAAAAGAAGCGGGGCTAAAAATGGAAGAGAAAACAGACACTAATATCCAAAGAAAGACAATTTCAATGTCTATAAATAATATCTTAAAAATGCGTATTTATAATGGTTTATCTTACATAGCAAGTTTCGTACCGTTATATGCGGTAGAAGTTTAGATATAGTCTTCCCGTTATCGGGAAATTTCAAGTATAGCAGCGCCACCTTTTGACCGATAAGCATCCAAATTGAATCAGAATAATGTCTCATAATGACCCTATTAATTTTCAAGTTTTGTTTGATTGTACGCAATAGAACTTGAGATATAGCCCCATTTTAAACTGCGGAATCAGCTGTATAGCAGCGCCACCTGTTGAGTAATTGACACCAAAAGTAGATAGGCTCTAATTTAGGTCAAGGTGCATCTATATATAAATTCATATACAATTCTGAGCAGTTATTTCCGGTGATACAGTTGCCACAAAATTTTTGTCACACACAGATAACAGACATTTTCTAAAAATGGTGAAATCGTGTTCTAGACCTCTCAAAAACATACAAATCAGTAGAAAACCGGAAGTCGAAAATTTTTACGAATCGAATACTTTCTTCTATTGAATATGGAATAAAGTAAAAATATTATATTCATACTGAGAGAGATTATTCATGACTGATCTTCTGGATGCAATACAAACCATATGATTTTCTTCTATATTTTCCTATACAAATTCACTTATTAAAAATAATTTA
This sequence comes from Salticus scenicus, assembly GCA_963930645.1. Lineage (NCBI taxonomy): Eukaryota > Metazoa > Arthropoda > Arachnida > Araneae > Salticidae > Salticus > Salticus scenicus. The sequence continues at coordinate 16,008 of CAWVNO010001699.1, read as the reverse complement.
TAAAAATTATTTTTTAAAAGAAATTATCTCCCATGATAATGCAGACGATTTCCATTTTAGAGAAGTAGTATAACATTAAATATCCAAAGAAAGTCAATTTTATTCTCAATATTACAAAAAAAAAAAAAAAAAAAAAAAAAAAAATGGTTAAAAATGAAAAAAATTGATAACTTTATTTTAAATTATCGCAGATCGATGGTTCAACCATTCGTTTTAAAGATATTGGCGAGCTCTTTTGATATATACCCATCATGAAAATTTAATCCCCTCGAGGGGGGACTCCCCCTAGGGGGGAAGGCGAGGTTCCTACATGCACAATTTTTTTTCTTAGTTGACTATCTCTATTACAAGTAATTCTTTTAAATTTCATAATAATTATTTTTAAAAAATCCCTTTATGCACATTTATACAAAATTTTGTCCTATACCACCCTATTAAAAATTTAGAAGAAGCGGGATGGCAACGCAAGCTTTTGGGCAATTTTTATCAAAAGTTAATAGGCACTAATTTATGTCAATATATAACCATATACCAATTTGTATGAAATGCTGTGCAGTAGTACCAGAGATACAGTCACCACAAAATTTTGTCTCTCACACACACACACAGACAGACAGGCATTTTCTAAAAATGGGCAAATCATTTTCTACTGCTCACAAAACATGTAAATCCATCAAAAACCCAAGGTCGAAAATTTTTACGAATCCAATACTTCCTTCTACTGAATATATTAGGGGGACCGGAAAATAATGTCGATTTGAATGAATAAACTGAAACCGGAAATTTTTGTTTAAAAGTGTTTCCATGGTACTTTACAAATAACCATCTTATAAGTTACCTAAGAATATCTTAAATTTTATCCAGGATAAATTTCCGATGTCAATATTTTAATTCAAACCGACATTATTTTCCGGTCCCCCTAATAGAAGAAAGTAAAAATAATAACTAATTCATACTGCGTTAAATTGTACAGGAAAATGTAGAAGAAAGTTTTGTGATGGACACAGCATACTAGTCTGTATAGAAAACTGATGGGTGTAATGTCTAGCAACCTGAATTTATGGGAAGCTTAATGCAAGGAATAAATGTGGCTTTGATCAAGATCGCACGAAAATCGAGTTGAAATCCAGGACATATGATGTATTTACGATATGTTTGTAACAAGTGCGGCAGTGAAAACGGACATTTTGAAACCCTGGAAATAGTAATTTACGTCAGGAATCAGAAAACGAGAGTGGTGCCATCTGGACAACAAACTTTTGCCATTGACCCTAATATCGGTGCTCAGTTGAGATGGCGCCGTGGACAGGTGAACAACGCGCTTTTGCTGTGAAGGCGTTTTACAAAAACAACGACAGCTACGTGGCCGCGCATCGTGTATTTCGTGCTCATTACAACCTCCCACACCATGCCCTAGTTCCGTCGGCGCATACTATCAAATTGTGGGTATAGAACTTTGAGGAAACGGGTAATATGATGAGAAAGAGGTGTGTGTGTGAAAAAAAGGGGACCAACTACGTGATGTCATTTTCAAGTGATGGACATTTTGTGTCGTGACATGTCCGTGCAAGATGTGGAAGTTGTTCAGAAACATTCCTCACAAATTGCAAGCATTGTAAATTCATCTTGTAATTCTTTTATATCGCTGTGAATAAATTTGTATCGCTGGTGGATGTTTCAAAATCACCCGTTTCACTGTCGCACCTGTTATTTAGGGTGTATTATGTAATATCTTAGAAGTATCAAGTTAATTCAAGTAAAAACTAGTATATTGTGGCAACCACATGACTTTCTTTTACATTTTTCTATAGGTAAGCGTGGGGCTAGTTGTCACAAGGTTGTAACACGTAATTTACGAAGTAGTTTGTAACATTTGTGATTAAATATTTTTTAAACATAATTCTTATGACGCGCTTTATAATGTAAGCACAATCGGTGCTCCACAAAAATGGTTAATGAGAAGTTTTGTACACGTGCTTCATTTTAGCTAGTTAGAGGGGAAAAAATATTTCGTAAATTTTCATTAAAGGTATGTTAATTTATACTTTAACGAAATGTTTATAGCTATTTATTTAGTCTATGTGTTGAGTTATAAAATGCATGTTTAATTTTTTGTATAAATCGTTATATTTTTTTTATAAGTAAACGAAATGTCCAAAATTATACTATGGGGCAAGATGAAACAAAATTTTGGGGCAAGTTGTAACATGTTAGAGGAGTGGTTTGTGGAGATGTGTACAGCCAGAGCTCGAAATTTCCACCCATTTTCAGGAAACTTTCAAAAATAAATTTTTGGCTTCTTTGCCACTACTACATTTATACAGAAATATTTTTTGTGTTTTTATATTATAGTTCCGTGATTATTTAAATAAGAATTATAAACACTCTCTGTGGAAGAAGTATGGGTTTAATGCTGAATTTGCAAAATGTGAGCACACATTAAATGCATGAGAGGAACAAAATACTATTTGCTTGAATTAATTTTAACTCTGACTAAGATTGACTTTTATGTTTATTTTAACTTTATTTTTCTCTTTATTTTACTATAATCCGTTTGATATAATTCATTGTTACTATACCACGAAGGTTATAATTTAATATTAGTTATTAATTGCCTTTTTTATTAAATTAATAAATAGTTGATAACAAAAAACATTTTGAAATATTGTGGTTTTTATTGTTAAGGTTCCCTTTGTATCCGTTACAATTTGCCCCACCTGTGTTACAATTAGCCCCGAATCCGGGGGCAAATTGTAACAGGCAAATAAATAATTAAAAAAAAAAAAAATTGTGCTAAAACTAGCAACATTAACGAAAGATTTTTTAATGAATATGATAGATGATTATATATGCTATATAAAACAGCAATTATAAACAGGAAAACGTAAATACATTTCGCAATATATTTATTTTTCTAAAAACTGTCACAATCTGCCCCACGCTCCCCTACAAATTCACTCAGTAAAAATAACTTATTCTCAATATTACATTTAAAAAAAAAAAAAAAAGAAAAAAAAAATGTTAAAAATGAAAAAAAAATCGATAATTTTAGTTTAAATTATCGCAGATCGATGGTACAACCATTCGTTTTAAAGGTATTGGCGAGCTCTTTTGAAAGATACCCATCATGAAAATTTACTTCCCTCGAGGGGGAACTTCCCCCCCCCCCCTTCCACGGTGGAGGAGAGGCTTCTACATACACAATTTTTTTTTTTCCCCAGTTGACTATCTGTATTAAAAATAATTCTTTTAAATTTCATATTGATTATTAAAAAATAATTCTCTTTATGCACATTTATACAAAATTTTGTCCTATACTCCCATGTTAAAAATTTAGAAAAAGCGGGATGACAACGCAAGCTGTTGGACAATTTTTACCAAAAGTTGATAGGCACTAATTTATGTCAATGTGTAACGACATACCAATTTGTATGAAATTCTGGGCAGTAGTACCTGAGATACAGTCGCCACAAAATTTTGTCACACACACACACACAGACAGACAGGCATTTTCTAAAAAGGGTTAAACCATGTTCTACAGCTCTTAAAACGTGGAAATCCATCAAAAACCCGTAGTCGAAAATTTTTACGAAGCCAATACTTCCTTCTATTGCATATAGAAGAAAGTAAAAGAAAACTGTTAAAAATAAATAAATAAATGATATCTACAAAAAAGACATTTAAAAAGTACAAAAAAAGCGAAGCTCAAAGAAAGAGAATGGATTAAAGTTGTGCCTAAAAGGGGTGCGATATCAATTTCCCAAGCTTACATTCTAATACTTATTTATTATTCATTTTTAACTAAATTTTCACACGTAAATCAAATACCTTACGATATGTTTATAGAAATCCTTCCTTCCTGTACTAAATACATCATAGCGTGTTTATGAAAATTATAATTATTTTTTATTTATACATGATGGGCTTGACGGCCATCTTTCAAAATATGAATAAACAAGGAAGCTTCTTAAAATAAATATCTCGTATAAAGTTAATTTCGCTATTCCATTCAACAGAGACTGAAATACTCGTATTCCGATAACAAAAATTGCGAGAGAAAAAAACGTAAAAGCGCCCACTCCGTATACAAGTTCAATTAACTTGATTTCTTATTATAGGTATTTAGTATTAAGTTTGGTGCAGTTCCATCCTACAAATGCCGGGAATAAAAGAATATAAGAATTTAAATTAACGTAAAAACATGAAAAAAAAAAAAAAAAAAAAAGAAGAAGAAGAAGCAACCCCCCCCCCCCCCCCGATATATTTACCCAATTTGAATGTAGCCTCTTGGAATAAGTACCAAGTACCTCGTAGAAATAATATGGTTATTCCATTCAACAGAGGCTGAAATATTCAGATTTAAAAAAAAAAAAAAAAAAAAAAAAGTGAGAAAAACATTGCAAAAGCTCCCGTTATGCATACTAGTTGAATCAATTTAAGTTTTAATAGTGTTAAACTTTGCTACACTCCCATATTGATGAGATTTATAAAAGAATTGAAATTAACGTAAAACTTTGAAAGATCGCCGCCAAGCCCATCATGCATAAATTAAAAAAATAATAATAATTTTCAGAAACACGCTATGATGTATTTAGTACAGGAAAGAAGGATTTCTATAAACATATCATAAGGCATTTGATTTACGTGTGAAAATTTTGTTAAAAAGGATTATTAAATAAGTATTAGAATGTAAGCTTGGGAATTTGATATCACACCCTTTTTAGACACAACTTTAATCAATTCTCTTTCTTTGAGTTTGGCTTTTTTTGTACGTTTTGAATGTCTTTTTTGTAGATTTAATAGTTAGAGTACAGATACTGTTAGCAGTATAAAATTTTTTTTTTTTTTTTTTTTGGTAATATATTTTCTTTTGGTTGTGTGTTTCATATTTCCAGGGATGTAAGCATGCTGTTGTTTGCTACCACTATACCTGAATACCGATCTTCCTCCTTATTTTTCAGTTTCAGAACTTTATAAAAAATTAATGTTTGAAGATAGAGAAAGTAAAGTGTGACAGTATTTGCAATTCACAATCACAAACAATAGCTTTGTGACTTATTTGGATACAAGAAGGGATTTTACACAGGCAGATGCCTGAGCATTCAAATTAACTGCATTTTGAAAAACATAAGTGCTAAAATTTTATTAATATTTTTCAAACATGAAAATATTACCGATAAAATCAACTGCCAATACTAAAGTCTAAACTCCACATCTAGAATTAGAATCTCCCTCTCCTTATCTTTTCACATTGCTGGTTGGAAGGTGGAAAGAGGAGAGCAGCTGCCTGTAAACTTTTAACATGGAAACAGAAACAGAAAATCTCTTAGAAAAATAAACAAATGTTTCTTACTTTTAAGGGAATATAATTTGTTTGGATGCAAAGGTTCATTTATAAGCTTCTTTTGCAAGTATGCTGTAGTTTGCGAACCACTATTTCTGAATATTGATCTTCCTTCTTATTTTTTAGTTGATGAGCATTATTAAAATCTAGTGTTTTAAAATTGTGGATATAAAATGTGGCAGACACCTGTATTTGTATCAATTCATAATGATAGGTAATAGCTCTCTCACGTACTTGTATACAAGAAAAGTTTCCCAACAGCAAATACTTGAGCATCCAAATTAATTGCTTTGAAAAATAAATAAATAAAAAAAGGCTAAAATTTTAATTTTCTTTCTCTTTCAAACATAAAAGTATTATTGATAAAATCATTTGCCAAAGCTAAACTGTACATATCAAGAATCATCTCACTCTTCCTTCTCTATCGATACTGCTGCTTAGAGTAATGAGCATGGGGGGAGGAGGGGTTGTTAAAAATCTGTAAATTAGGCGTTTCTTATGCATTTTCAATTTGAGAACCAAAATAGAGTAATCTCTTTAAAAATAAATAAATAAATAAATAAAAAAGTTCCTTATTTTTAAGGGAATATAATATGTTGGAAAGATTTATTTACATATATATATATGTATATATTGCTTATGAAAGTGGGGCGGGATGGGCGGGTTTCTGTTTTGTATTAAGTATGTTAAAATTTAGTTTCATTAAATTTTCTTAGGGTTGATTTATTATGAAGGGATTGGTGTTTTATGCTTAATAATTTTATTTATCTCATGGTTTTTTTCCGCTTCATAAATTTATTATGAAAAAATTGGTGTTTGAAGTTTAATAAGTTTATTTCTTTCTTGGTTTTTTTCCACTTCTTAAGTTTGTTTCTAACTTCATTTTTTCCACATATTGTTTGAAATTATTTTCAAGTCTTTTAGGGGACCTCGAGCATTGCATGCTGTATATTTTTAGCAGTTTGCATACAGCATAACAGAAAGATCACCTATTTTGCATACAACATTCATTCAATGCCCTAGAAAAAGTGGTGAATTTGTGTACTTCAATATCTGGTTGCTTATTTTTTCTTTTTGTCAACTTCATTCATTTTTTATAGTTCTTCATGTGATACTTGGTTTCATATAATGTAATGTTTGAAAGGGTTATATATATATATATATATATATATATATATATATATAAACTAAAATTATTTATTCTAAATCATTAAATTTTTTATTACTTTTTTTTAAAGAAGATGTATTACTATTTTTTTTTTCTTTTTCATTTTATTCTAATAATAAATTGAACAACTGAATAACTGAAAATAGTTTAATGCCATAACTTCCAACATTTAATCGTCACAAAATATTAGAAGAAAAAATTTTAGAAATTTAAAAAGCATACTTAATAAAATTTTTTAATGGGATATTCTATAACATCTTTTCCATTAAAAGTCATAAATTCACGTGTTTTTAATCATTGTACTTTATGCTAATGACTACTTTCTCTCTTGTACCAAAATTCATAAACAATTTTTTAGGTCTTTTTTTGCAGATTAACAATAGTACTGAATATTTAAAGTTTTTCATATACCATAAAACCAATACAAGTACTATCAGTTTGGAAAAGACGTGGCCATTCTTCTTTAAGTGCAAAAAACACGTGCTATTACCTTGGAGGCAAAAACAAGACTGCTTTTGTTTTGCCTCTATAGTAGTAACACATTTGTTTTCACCTGAAGAAAAAAGGCTACGTCCTTTCGACACTAGTAGTGCTTGTATTGGTTTTATGATCTGTGAAGAAGTTTTAAATTTAAATATTTCTTGTATATCAGTTCATTAATATAACTGAATAAACAATATTGAATATTTTGAGGAATTATTGTAGATCCTTTAAAATGCATATTGGTAGCATTATATGATTAATTTTGAATGAGATAAAGGAATAAGAATGGTAATCCGAATAATAAATAAAAACAAAACAGACTTCTGTTTTTAAAGCGAAACTTATGTTGCAAGCAAAGATTAAATCGAATTGTACTCACCAATCTCCCAGATTTCTACTATGATGCAGTAAAGGAGGCCACATATAAATAATGAAGAATTCAAATGAATGCAGAATCTTGAATTTTTAATTACAATCTCGGAATCAGAATAGCTGATGACATACACATCATGGTATTTCATAGAATTAATCGACTCACACTTAAAAGAATTTGCTAATTTGAATTACTGTACATTTTTTTTTTTTTTTTTTTTTTTTTTTGTACATGGAAGGAAATATATCAAATAACGAATAATGTTCATATTTTCAAATAGAATCAGATTCATAGTTCCATCGTTAATCCGTTATATATTACGAATGGTTTTTATTTCGACTGAAAAGAATATGTCCATAAAACATAATAAAAGAGAATTATTAAGTTCGATACAGAATCATAGAATAATAATAGAGGAATAAGAAGCACGTCAATACTTTAATGCTTATAAACCCCTTCTAGTGAATTGCAAGCGAAAGCTGTTCCTGCTGCTTCTTGAAGTAGGTCACCCATCCTCGGCGCATTTATCGCTGTTTGTTGTGGGTGTTGCCTCGCTGACTGATTGACAGAGAGACGAGACGATTCAAAAATCTCGCCAACAAGTTGCCAACCAATCAGATTGAAGCATAGTTACAACCCTATACCCGGCATTCCTGGATTTTACAAACTGAAACCAAAACATATACGCTCCTTCTTCCTTTATTATTATTCTATGTACAGAATAATCATACATGATTTAGCACGATTTTAATAGATTACGATAAACCCAAAGATTTGACTTGACTTCACGAATATATTTCTTAATCATAATAAGAAAAATAAAAAGTTCTCTTTCCTCACGTGACTGTCTGGTTTATTCGACTGGCGTCCGCACTCTCCGAATTCCTCAACAAGCATCATTTTGTTAAACAAGGAAAATAATCTGGTATGTTACTCACACAAGTTTCTCATGGTCCGAATTTCAATACCATGAAGATATGCAGCATATTACATCATAAGATCAATTAGGTGAGATAATAGTTGTATCTACTTTAAAAAATAATCTAAAACAGGTTTAAGAACAGTTTTATTTGACAAATAATTCTGTGTGATTCAACCCTCGATCATTTATAGTGTCTTCATTTATTTAAAAAAAAAAAAAAAAAAATCAAGGCCAATTAATTTGCCTTCAAACTTCTCAATCTTGATAAATTTTTCGTGTGGCAATGTAATTTAAACTTCAAAATACCAAATTTGAATTTCCTGCTGTTATTTTTATTACTTTCTTCTATCTTCAATAGAAGAAAGTATTGGATTCGTAAAAATTTTCGATTTCAGGTTTTTGGTGGATTTACACGTTTGGAGAGCTGTAGAACACGATTTTAACATTTTTAGAAAATGTCTGTCTGTCTGTCTGTGTGTGTGTGTGTCACAAAATTTTGTGGCAACTGTATCTCTGGAACTACTGCACAGAATTTCATACAAATTGGTATGTAGTTGCACCTTGACATAAATTAGTGCCTATCAACTCTTGGTAAAAATCGTCTTACAGGTTGCGTTGCCATCCCGCTTTTTCTAAATTTTTAACAGGGTGATAATGGGCAAAAATTTTCAAGATGGGTATCTTTCGAAAGGTCTCGTCAGAACCTTTAAAACGAATGGTTGAACTATAAATCTGTGATAATTTAAAACAAAGTTATCAATTTTTTTTTTTTTTTACTTTTTACAAAAAAAACTTAGAATTTTTTTTTTTTTTTTTTTTTTTTTTCTCCCCTTAATTTTATTAAACTCCCACGGTTTCCGTGTTCTGACAAACTTAAACTAATTTTTGCTTTTTTCCCCTAATTTTGTCAAAGTCCTACGGTTTCCGTGTCTTGACAAACTTTGACAAAATTTTGGGTAAAATGTGAAAATTATTCTAAGTTTGTCAAAACACGGAAACCGTAGGATTTTGACAAAATTGGGGGGGAAATGCAAAAATTTGTTTAAGTTTGTGAGAACACAGAAACCGTGAGAATTTGATAGAATTAAGGGGAGAAAAAAAAAAAAAAAAAAAAAAAAAGCTGGACTTTGACAAAATTTTGGGTAAAATGTGAAAATTTGATAAAGTCCCACTTTTTTTTTTTTTTTTTTTCCTTCTCCCCTTAATTCTATACTTTTTTTATTATTATTATTATTGTTACTGAGTGAATTTGTATAGGAAAAGATAGAAGAAAGTCTCGTGGTGGCCACAACATACTAGTTTTTATTTATTTATTTTTAAAGTTATGCTGATATCAGATATACATACTGATCAACCACTAAAAATAGGCCTTTCGTATTCAGTGTACACTCGGTAACAAAAGTGTCCGAACACTACCAAAAATTCCTATGTAAAAAAAGTACACTTCATTCGGTTTTGTTAAATAAATCCTTGTCGAATCCTGTACTTAGTGTAAGAACATGATTCGATAAGGATTTATCTAACAAAACCGTATGAAGTTTACTTTTTTCACGTAGGAATGTTTGCTAGTGTTCGGACACTTTTGTTACCGACTGTACCTCAAAGCATGACATTATTTAAAAATCAGAGTTAAAAATAAAATATCAAAATATATTTTGTATATAGTATGGATATGACAAATTTATTTTCCTTCCTTAGCAATATTCGTCAGCATTGTAAAATATAGCAAAACACCTTTGTCAATTATATTCAATAGAAAAGAACGTTTTGCCTAATTTTGAGTAGCCCTCTATATTGTCTATAAACTATATGCACATCCCATTGTGTACTTAAACTTAGCTTTATATATAAAAAAAAAACACCTAACACAAAATTAAATACACTTCCAGCAATTTCCAACTATACACCCTAATATATCCAAATACATAGGGTAGTCCTGTAAATGAAAGATGAACGATTTCCATACCACAATCTATCCAAAAATGATTTTATGCACATATATATATATATATATATATATAAATGTTCATTCTGTCTTATTTAAGGCAGCCCATAGGTCTTAAAGAATACTTACCTGCAATTTCCCCCATACACGTAATTTATTTAAACTCTTTTAGATGTTCTGTTTGTACATGGACCACTTGCTTGATCACAACGAAAGGTAGTATGCAGCATCACTATATGATGCAGATTTAGAATACCGAGTTTTGTCTTCCGGCTGTTACTTATTTGTGAGATATGCTGATAACACATACATGCATACATACACACAGACTGACCACTAAAAAACCATGTTTTTCGGATTCAGGGGATCTCAAAAATGTGTAAATATAACAAATTTCAATTACGAAAATTTCACTCAAAGACAATACATACCTCTACCAAATATAAAATATATATATATATATGGGAAATTATATTTCCCAGCTATTACCTTTACTTCCATTGTGTGACGTCACTGCTATGTAGTTATGACGATATTACTACGTCACTGTTTTGTATCATCCTTTCACTGTATGCGCACGCACCGAGAAGCGCACCTGTTTTATTCAGATGATGTTTAATCGTGGTCGAGGGAAAGACGTTCCCGCTTGGATGTAAACCAATGTTTAGTTATTGAGTTGACGTGGAGTGGAGCGGTTGTGTGAGAGACAGACGGTCTTCTCCGCTCGTAAAATATGTATATGTTAGTGTTTCTGTAATGTCCCTTTTCTTTATTTAATAAATGTCGTAATGTTATACTGGTCTGTAGCCGTTTCCCTATATTTTGGGGGCTCGACCTATCCCGTTAAATTCTACCCCTAGATGGACGTTACTAACGGAAAAGCCGCTATTTTGTTTTCAACACAGTAGCGTGAAGACGATTGTTTCATTTATTTTTTTCTTAATAAAATGACTGACGAAGTATCCTATAGTTGATAAGACGTTTGAATAATATTTAATAGACGTTCTCAAGTGTTCTTCATTTTATCTTGAAATGTTCTTCGTTTCATCTAATGGACGTTATTCCATAACGGACGAAATTGTCCGTTTTTTTTTTAATGAAATACCAGAGTTGCAAGTAATATTATTTTATATGCCAACATCATACCGATGACTTGGAGTTTTTCGGTATTAGTGCTTCCTTCTTCATGATCGACGTATTCTTGTTCTTAAAGTGCTTCATTTCCGAAGTGATTCTATTTCAGGTTTTGTTCCTGATGTTTTTTTTTCTACCTTCTTTAGCTGCAATAACCATCGCTGCATCTGCATGGGACTGTCCTTAATGTCAGGTACGAGCATGCATTTTTTTTTCTCCTCTTTGTATGATAGTATATAAAAAAAAAAAAAAAATTCATTTGTAGTTTAAATTTGGATTTAAATTAATTCATTGCCGTTTTACGCCCTTTAAAGATGACTTGCTTGTTGATTTTATATAACTAAAGAATTTTTTCCCCCCATATTCAATTACTTTCCATGAATAAAAAGATATTCTGTTCCCCAATATTTATTTATTGTTCTTAAAATATATATGTTCTGGTTTTAATCCATTTTTTTTTCTCAATATTTACTTAAAAAAAAAAAAAAAAAAAAAAAAAAAAAGAACAATTTTTTTTTTTACTTCTGTTTCCTTATTTTATTTTTATTGCATCCTAAAAATGGCCCTTAAATTAGGCGACCTTCCGCTAGTTGCAAATTCTTTGAAATATTCTAAAACAAATACCATAAAATTGCTAAACACGCTATTAGGATACCCAACATTTGACCATCAATCGCGTAAACGTATGCGAAATTTTAGCGGTTTTACTGCCGATTTCGACATTAATAAACATCAAGAACAAATTTTAAAATAATTTTCTTTGTCCGATTTTATATCAATCACTAATTCGCTACATTTAGAACCAGTCGGTAGTAAGGAAAATTTATGCAAAGAAATTTTTAAAGCACTTACTAATTTATCTGAGTTTCAGAAAACAATAGATACTAGTTTTTTGTCAGACGAAGACGATCTGAGTGTAAATAATCATTCTGTTCAAACCCCCTCTTCGAATGTTCCCACTATTACTTCTGTTTTTGAATCTCAAACCCAAACAGAAACCGAAACTTTCCCTTCGGGTGTTCAAAATATTTCTCTGAATGACGCTGCAGACGCAATGTCTGATTTGAGTAATCATTTCTGGTTTCTCCTCAGAGATTTAGCTAGCACATGTAGAACTTTTTCTGGAAATGATTCATATTCTATTCGTAATTTCTTTAATGACATTGAGGAACAATTCTGTTTATTTCCTAGTCTTACCGATCAACAAAAACTTATCTTTGCTAAACGTTTAATTAATGGTTCTGCTAAAACATTTTTATTTTCGCAACGAAATATTAATACTTACGAGTCATTTAAAGCCGCGTTAATTTCTGAATTTTTGGATACCATACCATCCATCGAAATACATAAACAGTTAGAAAACAGAAAAATGCGTCCTAATGAAACGGCTACGCAATATTTTTTAGCGATGCGCGAAATTGCTAACCGCGGTAATGCTATTATTGACGATTCTTCGGTAATTCAATACACCATTCAAGGTATACAGGGTAACCCCTCTGAGAAAATTCTTCTCTGTGGAGCAAAATCTTTTTCAGAATTTAAAGAAAAATTGCGTATTTATGAAACTGCTCTTAATACAATACACTTAAATCAACGAAATTCAGTTAATTATAAACAAACATATGACAGTCGAAAACGCAGTACTGGTCACACACAATCAGCTTTCACTCGCGAATACAAATTTAATACTGGTCCGGCATCTCAAAATAAATTACGTTGTTTCAATTGTAACGATATCGGTCACTTATCTAAATTTTGTCCTAACCGTTCTCGTGGCCCTAGGTGCCTTGCATGTGGTCTTTTTGGACACAAGTCTACCGATTGCCGCCGAACCGCTGCAAATGAAGGATCTCCTTCCAGAGATAGAGTTAACACTGTACATGAATCGCATGCTTCTCATATGTGTAAACAAGTTAAAATTAGTGGTAATGAATTAACTGGTTTGGTTGATACTGGTAGTCAGTTAACCCTTTTGAAACATTCTGCATGGTTAAAAATAGGTTCCCCACCTTTGTCAAAAATTAATAAATCCTTAACTGGTTTTGGCTTTGCGCGTATACATGTCATCGGTACTTTTAATTCTTTTATTACTATAGACGATCAAGAGTTTTCAGCAACTATTTCAGTTGTACCCGACGTGTCCACATTTTATGACCTTATAATTGGATGTACGTCATCCAACAAGCGAACATTAGCATTTCACCCACCGGTGTTACTTTTTCTAGTTTTTCACAACAAAATGAGTGTACCGCAGATCCAAATTTTATCATGACGATCACTGACGATAATCCCAAATTTGATATTGGTCCTAATGTTTCACGATATATTCGTAACGACATTAACAAACTGTTGTCGGCCTATAAACCTAATAAAATCAAAACTGCGAACATTGAGCTTAACATCACTTTAACTGACGATACACCTATTTTTCACTCACCCCGACGTCTACCCTTTACCGAACGAGACATTGTAGACGCACAAGTCTCTGAATGGCTTAAAGATGGTATTATCGAACCAGTGTCCTCCCCATATGCCAGCCAAGTTGTAGTTGTTCCAAAAAAAGATGGTAAACACAGAGTTTGCATCGATTACAGGAAGCTCAATCGTAAGTTAGTTAAAGATCACTACCCCCTCCCCCTAATTGATGATATTTTAGATCGACTTCAACATGCAAAAATTTTTAGTACGATAGACCTACGTAATGGATTTTTTCATGTACCCGTAAACAAACAGAGCCGCCCTTTCACTAGTTTTGTAACCCATAACGGTCAATTTCAATTTCGCTACATGCCTTTCGGACTTAGCTCCTGCCCTTCAGTGTTCATGAGATATATAAATGCCGTTTTTAGAGACTTGATTGCTGCCGGCATAGTACTCCCTTATATGGATGATCTTGTAATTCCCGCGAGTAACGAACATGAGGCCGTAGAACGTCTAAAAACTGTTCTTCAAACAGCAAGCGAGTACGGACTCGACATAAATTTTAACAAATGCCAATTTTTACATACCAAAATAGATTTCCTCGGTCACATAATAGAAAATGGTAAACTTTTGCCATCCCCCTCCAAAACTAAAGCTGTTTTAAATTACCCAGATCTGAAAAATGTTAAAGACGTACGTAGATTCCTTGGCCTTACAGGATATTTTAGGAAATTTATCCCTCATTTTTCTACCATTGCAAAACCCTTAAGTGATCTTCTGCGTAAGGACACCCCTTTTCAATTTCAAAATGAACAAAGAGCCGCATTTCAAAAATTAAAATATTTACTTTCCCAAGAACCAGTCCTCAATATTTTTAATCAAAATTCCCCTATTGAGGTACACACAGACGCGTCTATAGATGGCTTGGGGGCAGTCCTGTTGCAGAAAAACATGCATGATAATCAATTCCATCCAGTCTTTTATTTTTCGAAGAAAACATCTGATAACGAAAGAAAATACACTAGCTTTGAACTTGAACTCCTGGCTGTGGTAGAAGCCCTCAAAAAGTTTAGAATCTACCTGCTCGGAACAAATTTCAAAATTATCACAGACTGTGATGCGTTCGTCAAGGCACTTAATAAAAAAGAAATAAATTCCCGCATTGCACGATGGGCTCTGTACCTTCAAGAATTCCATTACGACATTGAGCATCGAACAGGTTCCCGCATGGCGCATGTGGACGCTCTAAGTCGAGCTCCACAATGTTTCATCATCCAAGATAGCCTTCATATAAAGTTTTTGAAAGCTCAGCAATCTGATGAAGAAGTTCAAGCATTAAAAATGCTCCTGCAGTCCATACCTCATGATAATTACACTATAAAAAATAATCTTCTATATAAAACAGTGAACGGTGTTGATTTACTCGTCGTCCCTAACGACTTGCAGAATAGCATAATTAAAGAAGCGCACGAGCGTGGACATTTTGCAGCACTCCGTACCCAAGAGCTAATAAACAAAGACTTTTATATTCCTCACCTCAAAGACAAAATCGAAAGTTGCATTAAAAATTGCATAAAGTGTATACTCTATAATAGAAAACGAGGTAAACAAGATGGTTTCCTCCACCCAATTGATAAAGACGATGCACCCCTGCACACATACCATGTTGATCACCTTGGTCCCCTAGCTACTACATCAAAAAAATACAAGCATATATTGGTCGTTGTTGATGCGTTCTCCAAGTTTACCTGGCTGTACCCAACAAAATCTACAGACGCCGCAGAAGTTATTAGCCGACTAGAAAGCCAACGATCCATCTTCGGTAACCCCGCCAGAATCATTACAGATCGAGGTCCAGCATTCACTTCCACTGCATTTAAAGACTATTGCCACGACCAAAATATAACCCACATACCAATAACAGTAGGTTTACCAAGATCGAATGGTCAAGTTGAAAATAAAAATTCTACTATCATCGCTGTACTATCCAAGCTATCATCCGACAACCCTGAAAAGTGTTTTTCCCATGTGCCTGCTCTCCAACAAATCCTCAATTCGACATTTCAAAGAAGCATAAAGACGACACCATTTGAATTACTATTCGGTACCAAGATGAAAAATAAAGATGACATCAAGATCCTGGAGCTTCTCAACGACGAATCTACAAACACATTCCAGAGGCAACGTGAGGAGCAGCGTATCGACGCGAAAAAGCAGA
>CAWVNO010001698.1:0-18000 GCA_963930645.1 Salticus scenicus | reverse complement strand
GTGTATCATATAGGGATGCTACAGTAAGCTTTTCGTGAAGATGAAGCAAATGGTTCGTGTACAAGGACAGTCAAATACATTACGTCTATGGGGGAAATTGCAGGTAAGTAGAATTTAACATCTATAGACTGCACTAAACCAAATGAAACGAATACATATTTTTTGTAATAGTCAACTGGGAAAATTTTTTTTGTGTATGTAGGAGCCTCGCCTCCCCCCCTGGGGTAGATGTCCTCCCTCGAGTGGAATAGATTTTCATGATGGGTATCTTTGAAAAGAGCTCACCAATACCTTTAAAACGAATGGTTGAACCATCGATCTACGATAATTTAAAATAAAGTTATTGATTTTTTTCATTTTTAACATTTTTTTTTTTTTACTTTAATATTGAGAATAAATTCAACTTTTTTTTGGATATTTAGTGTTATACTATTTCTCTAATATGGAAATCGTCTGTATTATCATACAAGATAACTTTTTTAAATAATAATTTTAATAAATTATTTTTTTTAAACTGAATTATTTTTTAATAACTGAATTAAATTCTATATAAATGTAGGTGCATTAATGAAACGGCGGGTTGAGGGGGGCCAGAACTAATTATCATATAAAACTCTTCCGAAGCCTAATTTGAGTTGTTTAACATAGGTTTAGATAACAGTACTCTTAACCTCCAAAGTTACCTCTTAATCTCCAACCTGTACTTAAAGCATTAAATTTCAGTGTAAGAGAAAGTCGTGTGAGTGACACACTAGATTATTCTTATTATGAGGACTTTAAATAGAGCACTTAACGGAACACTGGGATGTGTTGTTGCTGTTGTGTTTTCGGGCCTATATTTTTTGTCAAACAGCAGTTTTTTTTATTGTCATTCATATTTATTGATCGGGTAGAATTTTTTTAATTTCAGAACGAAAATTATAAAATATCGAAACACATTTGATTTATAAACAAAAATTGAAACTACATTTAAATGATCACGTGGCAATCTTCATGATCTAAACATTGTTTTCAAGATTTATCGTTTACATTCCGTCATTTTTGACGGGGTTATATACTAGTATTTCATAGAATTGTGTTAATTATTTATTGAGTAAACATGCCATCGAAGTTTGTTTAAGAAGCCTCTCCACTTGTCCCGAGAAGCCAGAGCCAATGTTATTCTATGGAGAATTTCGTCCCATTATAACTTATTAACTAATGCGTATTTTTAAATTCCGTTTTCACATTCAGAAACTTCACAACTATTAAACAATTTATCGCTTTCTAAAAATTATTTTTTTAAGTTTTTAATATTTTATTTTGAGGTTGTAAAATGCGAATTTTCACAATGTGAGATTTTTCATTTTTGAGCTTAAAAATGAAATCTTAAAAATAGAAAAAAAGTCCTTTTTTAGAAAGCGATAAATTGTTTAATAGTTGTGAAGTTTCTGAATGTGAAAACGGAATTCAAAAATATGTATTAGTTAAGGAATTATAACGGGGCGAAATTCTCCATAGAATAACATTGGCTTCGGCTTTCGGAGATGATAGGTAGAGAGGCTCTTAACGCACAATCATTGCTGCCAGATTGAGGGAATTTTTTATCCAATATCCACCACTAAATTTTAATTGAAATGGTTGCCTAACGGTTTCGAAGACTTCTTACAAAAAAGTCTTTAAATGATTAGTCAATCGTTACACTTAAAATTTAGTGGTGGCTATTGAATAAAAATTTCCCTCAATCTGGCAGCACTACAATCTGTCAGACGTTTTCAAAAAGTAGACAAATCATGTTTAGGATATTCCAAATCATAGAAATATTTCAAAATTTTTAGGGATCCAATTTTTTTTTTTTTTTATGCCGGTAATGTGGCAGAGTCGGTAGAGAGATATCTATCCTCTGGAGCCTTCCGTCCCGGATTCGAATCTCGCTTACGAGCAATGGATGCTTGTGGACCACCGCACTTTAGAATGTAGAAAAAGAGGGGGGAAAAGTTAAAAACCCCATATAAATAGCATGGGAAGAAAACCCCCCCAAAAAAAACTCACAATGTCAAGTGTGTTTAAAAAACGGCTCACACCGGAAGTAATAAAAGGACAAAATTGACTAGAAAAAGACACTGAACAGCAGGAACGGACGGACTCCGGACTGGGACGTCTCGCCTAGTATGTCCTGCCTTAGTCCTTTATGTGCGAAATATATGTATAAGAAATTTTAAATTGTTATTGGGAAACTGTGTAATATGAATCAATCGAGACAAAAGTCCTTATAACTCAAAGTTGGGAAATAAATATCCAAATGCCCAATACTTTTTTATAATAAAAAAAGAAAGAAGATATGAACATGAAAACGCAAATAATAAATTAACTAATGATAATTTGGCTTTGAAAAAGTTACAGCATTATATTTATAAATGCATGTAACTAATTTTTCTTTCTTTTCACTAGAATATAGGGATAATCATTTATCCGGCTGAATCACTGAAAGTGTTTCAAGCCTTATTAAAAATTACATTGTTTTAAACCTCTTGAAACATGCCCAATTTTACTGACACCAGATTCCAACAGATGAATGTGTTCTAGCAATCACTCTTGATTGTTTTATAGTAGGCGTTCACCTGGGCAGTTCTATTAATGAGTCCCTAGTGGTCGGTATGACAACAGGCCTTTAGGTGCAACTGACCGTGGACAAAAACCATCAAGAGTATGCTAGGAACGTCAGATTGTAAAAAGAGATGCATTTTAGTAGCATCAGTTACCTAGGTAATGTACGTATGTTTCCGAACTATTAAGATAATTGCGCTATAATCGTGGAAAATTTCAGAGAAAAGCACTTTTATGAAATATTGTGTTAGATTGTATATGTTGTTTGTATTTGTAGTTTTGTGTAAAAGGTTAAAAGAAATTTTGATTCTTTGTAGCAATTACATATTTATATTTTTTAAAGCGGGAGGGGGGGGGGAGGGAGAGAAAGAAGAAAAATTAAATGTTGGAAGAATTCATTACACAGGTCAATATTTAAAGATTTGATTTGATAATTTTGGCTTCTCTTTGTGTTTTTTGGTGTACGAAACGCGAAACTGATGTCAGTTCTTCTCTATCGCGTATTGATTTTTGCCAATTCAGGATGTCTAGTGATTGAATTTCTTCCGAGACGCTTCAACATTTATAAATATATTGTAACTTTTATAGTATGTTTCCATGATTAATTATATTTATTAGGAATTTATCAGACAGAAAACAAAAAGTTTTTTTTTTTAATCTCAAGGAGGATGTCTCCGTTTACAGTCACTTGGTAATGGAATGGTTAGCGCTTTACCTTCTTTACCTGGGTGCGGGATTGAAAGCCGGTTCATACAGGGATGATCGTAATGCTTCGAAATCCACTTTAAGCTATAAACCCTGTCTAATGAAACTTACTGCGCAAAAAGCCGAACGGTAAAGCGACATCCCCAGAACAACCATCTGTAGAATTTTCAAATCAATAGATTTTTTTTCCTTTTAATTATTATTATTTTTTTTTTTTTCGTGACCTACCATTGTAGAACAGACCCAAAGCCCGTACATAAATATAAAAAAAAAAAAATCACATTGAACGAAAAGGTCTGCATTAATTTTTCGGCTGTATATATATAGTGGTGGACATAATTATAAGACACCTATCTAATTTGACAAATAGTGAAAGAAAAGATTCAGAGCTTACAAATGTTTTATCAAATACGTCAATAACATAAATTTATTCTGTTACCACACGTAATTGTTTTACAGAAATGATATTTTTTATAGAGTTTAATAAAAAAAATTAAAAATACCATGGACAAAATCATAAGACACCCGAACATTTTAATTAAAACACCTGCTTTTTTTCGAAAATAATGTGCAATATACAAATTTTCTGCACGCTGCTATGACGTCAGCAGTTAACTAAAGCAGACGATAACCGACTTCGCGCATTTACAAACATGCCACGAGGTACGAGAAGAAAGTGAAATTCGCGAAATTTGGAGATTAAATGGAACTGGTGCTTCAATTGATAATATTTCAAAAGTTATTAAATGCTCTAGATGTGCAATTAGAAATGTTTTGAAAAGAGGAATTAATGGATCGGTGATTAAAAGATCTGGACGTACTCCTTGCTTGTCCTTGAGAGACAGACGCCACGTGCTTTCGCTCGCTACACAGAATAAGATGACCACTACAGGCATTAAAAATGCTTTGAAACTGAATTGTTCAAGATTCGCAGGGTGTTGCATAATGCTTCCTATGTAAAATATAAAAAATTGAAGAAAAAACCACCGCTTCTAAGCCGGCACAAAATGGAGCGCCTAAACTTCGCTAAACGAACTATGGCCTGGACCTCCAAATGGTACTCTGTGTTATTTTCTGATGAAAAAAGTTTAACCTGGATGGTCCTGACGGGTTTCAATATTATTGGCATGATTTACGGAAGTCTCCTCATGTACTAATGAGCCGCCAAAGGGGTGGAGGCTCAGTAATGGTTTGGGCTGGTTTATCGGCTCAAGGGAAAACGGATATTGTTTTTGTGCATTCAAGAATGAATTCCGAAAAGTATAATAATCTTCTTAAAGATCAACTATCCATATACGGTGAACTTCTTTGTGGCGAAAACTACACTTTCCAGCACGATAACGCGCCGATTCATGCATCACACGAAACAAAAAGGTGGCTTTCACAGCAAAGTATCAATGTTCTCCCGTGGTCTTCTCGCTCCTCAGACACAAATCCCATCGAAAACTTGTAGGGGATCTTACCTCGTGCGGTTTACCGAAATGGGAGGGAGTTTATATGTGTCGAAGACCTGAAGAATGCTATAAAATGCGCTTGGGAAGAACTGTGTTACGATATTTTGTTAGAATTCATAGATTCGATGCCGAATCGCATCTTTCATGTTATAAAAAACAATGGCGGCTCCACCAAATATTGAATAACCATGTTAGAGGCTTTTCTTTTAGACCATTAGTGTCTGCTGACCACTGTAGGTGTCTTATAATTATGTCCACCACTGTATTATTTTTTAAGCAAAATTCACGAATAAAATTGGTGTTAAATAATAAAATGCGAGAATTTTGTTTTAAAAAAAATAATTAACATGGAAAATTAAGCAACACATGTTTCAAATTGAAATAATTCAGTAGAATAGTAATATGTTATTGCATCATTTACTTCCAATTGCACCCATGCCTAATTTTTTTTTTCCTAATAAAGGGCTCGTTAAATTATTTCAATCTCAATTAATTATTGCATGTTTTTTGTAGTTTAAGGTTTTATATTATATATAAATTATTATTATCGATGCATTTTGATTAACTGACCTTTTTGTATTGAAATCCACAAAGCCACGTTAATTTTTGTTCATATATGGAAATTTTGTAAAAAAAAAAAAAAAAAAAAAAAAACATGCACCTGATTATGAACAATTGATAAAAGATTAAAAACTACAGATTTTGGATTAATAAAACTTTTTTTATACTTTTTTGCTTCGAAACAATTTTTAAGAAATTTTGCATAAAATATTGAAAATTTTAGGATTACATTTCAGTAGAATTTGTAGAAGAAAAATGTAGCCTAAGATTAAAAATGATATACTGATTACAATACTATACAAGATTTACATGATCTGAATTTTCCAGAAACACTGTTTTTAAACAATAATTTGTGAAATTTTCTATCTTTTGTATAAGGAAAAAACTTCTACACGATTATAGTGGTTCTGAAATGCGAGCCCTAACAACCGTGTATATAAAGAAAAGTAAGTGAATGTGAAATACCATTTGTATTTGAGCTCACAATAATAAACTAAAGTAGAATAGTTATGGATTCAACTATTTCAAACTATCAAGCATTGTTAATGTGTTTTGAAGATTTGATTTTATATGTTAGAAAAAATAGAGTTTAGATGCAAAATTTTTAGATAACGAAAGTGGGGTGGGGGAAAGCTATTTTCGAGTAGTATGGACCAAGCGGGTAATACGAATAGTTATGAAGTGAAATATGGAACATTTCCTTAAAAGATAATATGGAGTAGGCTAGTATTTTTACAGAAAATAATGAATAATTGCTGTATAAACATTTTATTTTGAAATTATTATTCAAAATAAACAACCCAACTTAAAATAAAATTAAAAAAAAAAAAAAAAAAAAAAAAATCAGAAAAGGGGGGGGGGGATTATTTGGTTCCAAATTGCAATTTTTTTGCTTTTAAAGTGCAGTTTTTATTATTTTTATTCCAAATACCTTCAGATTTTTTTTTTTTTTTTAGCTGGAAGTATTAAAAAAATTATCAACACATTCAAGTTTTACAAACATCGTAAATAATATGGAATAGTTGGTATTCCATATTACACTAATTGCCATCATCGATAATAAATTAACCTCAACTACCTGTTCCGTTGTAAAAATAAGTTCATGAAAATTAGATTATTAACTAACTCAACTTCCCTGTCGGAAATGTCTGTAAGTTTTTACTCGCTTTACTGTTTTGTAAATATATTACAGAATTCGTAATACTTACCTCCAAAAAAGTCAGAATGTTGATTGTAAATAGATTACAGAATTCGTAATACTTACCTTCAAAAAAGTCAGAATGTTGATAAACCAGAGAAGTTGTATGACACAAAAACCGCTCTTCTCACAGACAAAAGATGAACTATCGTTCATATTTAAAGCCCATTGTAGATCTTTGATAATAAATTAACCTCAACTACCTGTTCCGTTGTAAAAATAAGTTCATGAAAATCAGATTACTAACTAACTCAACATCCCTGTCGGAAATGACGGTAAGTTTTTACTCACTTTACTGTTTTGTAAATAGATTACATAATTCGTAATACTTACCTCCAAAAACGTCTGAATGTTGATAAACCAGAGAAGTTGTATGACACAAAAACCGCACTTCTCACTGACAAAAGATGAACTATTGTTCATATTTAAAGCCCATTGAAGATCTTTGACACTAGTTAGTTGTAGGCATACTTGCCAACAACCTAATTATTATTCCGTAGTGTTGTTAATCCCGTGCTTTTCTTCACACCAGTAAATTTTTAGAGTAATATTCTCCAAATGAAATTACAATTAAATAGAAAAGAAAGTACTTTAACACTAGAACGCCCGCCGGAGTCGTTTCGACTCCTGCGAATTTTAGAAGCATTAATAATATGCAGATGCACAGATGTAAGTAAATAATTAAACTAGAGTATTTTAGCATATATTTAACAGCATTTTCCTTTTTTACAAATAAGAGAAAAAAATTTAAATGTACCACTTTAAGAATTTCGATTAGAAATATTATCCAATAAAATCAAATACTTACAGAATAATTTTACATATATTTTTCTGAAATACAGTCTGTGCAAGTATATTCAGTCTTGCTTAAACATTTTCCACAAACCATTTTATCGCATAATATACTACCGTTAAAAGTTTTTTTTCCTTTACAATGTTTACCTTTTCCCCCTTTAGAACGCCCGCCGGAGTCGTTTCGACTCCTGCCAATTTTAGAAGGTTTAATAATATACAAACTCACAGATTTAAGTAATTAATTAAACTAGAGTATTTCAGCATATATTTAACAGTATTTTCACTTTTACAAATAAGAGAAAAATATTTAAATGTATAAATTTAAGAATTTCTATTAGAAATGTTATTCAATAAAATCAAATACAGAATAAATTTACATACAGTTTTCCGGAATACAGGCTGTGCAAGTATATTCAGTCTTACCTAAACATTTTTTACAACCATTTTCCCGCATAATATACAATCTTTAACTGTCATGTTTCCTTTACAATGTTTTGTTTTACATTTTCGTCTTCTGATAGCTCCTGTTTCTAATGGCTGCGCCATGGAAGGATTTCTTTCTTTTTTTCCCCAATTTTAGCAGATATGTAATTTGTACGTAACTCGTCTGCTAGTAATTGAATAAACGTTTACCTGCTTAGCTTTGTTTCTCCAGTAATCTCTTTTTAAATGATCCAAGAATTTATTGCAACTAAATCTAACATATTATAAAAGGTACGCACAGACCATCTTCTTGAGGAATCTTTTACAGAGTATTTTCTGGCCATCTGATTAATAATGTCCGTACCACATTTTGTTTCAATGTAATATCTAACGGTTTCAGGTGTCTTCTCTTCGTTATTTTCAATATCAACGGACGAAAGGAGAGTGCCTAGTTTTTCTTCCTGTTGCCTTCGTACACTGTAAGAGTAGTACCCGTTTCTTCATGTTTTAGAATTTTTGAATATAACTTATCCTGTTCATATAACTTATCCTGTAAATCTTTCATTGATTCTGGAATTTCTCTCCTGACTCTGCTCACAGTCCCTACTAAGCTTGTACTACTAACTGCTGTACTAAGCCTGTGTACTAAGCCTGTACTGCTTAGTCCCTACTAAGCTTCTGCAGTGTTTTAGCCAAATGTCGAGAGGTGAAAAAAAAATATCAACTGTCACATTTATTCCTCTGTTTAGAAAGGGTTGCATCAATCGCATTATTACATATTCCAATAAACTTTGGTCCGAGGGCCGTTCTTCACTTTTACCTAAATAAGGGATAGCATTCAACAAATATTTTTTTGTAAGATCTACAGCTAGCCGAAATTCTGTCCATATTTATCTCGTTTTGAAGGTATAAATTGCGTAAAAGGACAATGAGTTTTGTTCGGAAATAACTGTTCATCTATTGTTATATTTTCCCCTGGATTGAAACAGGCAATACAGTTTTTAACAAATCTTTTCCAAATTCCGGATATCATTCCAAATTTACATTTTTTCAATCGAGTAGATCTGGTAGCTTTCACATCAAATCTAAGAAAACGTAGAATTTCCGAAAACTTATTTCTACCCATAGTTTCAATGTAAAAATTCAAGCCCCATGAATTAGACCATAAGGAATGTATGTCAATGGCTTTTGCACCACTTACGCCTCGAGCATATAAAATGCCAATGAATGCTTGAAGTTCATCAATCGTAACTGTCCAGTTACCAGATTGAAGAACACGTTTTGCTTCTTTTTCAGTGCATTCTTTTATTTGTTGCAAAATTTTTCTGTCTATAAATAATGACCAAGCGCTCAAAACACTTTTAGCGTTTACGAATTTTTTGGCATTTTTTGCACGCATTATTTTCCACTGAGTACTATCAGGAGCAATATGGAATTCCTCTTTATTAGATTCCTCATTTGGGACGTCACCTTCTTCATTTATATTAGAATCCGACGAAATATTATTTTCATATATAATTTCTTCCCTTTTATCATCATTTTCGGATAAATCGCCGCTTTCAGATTCATTTTCAGAAAGCTCTCATAAAAGCGCAGTTATTTCTTCTGGTGTAAGATATTATTTACGCGACATATTGAAATATTACCTTTTTATAATAAAGATCACAATTTCTTAGCAAAAGGAAAAACAGACTGACATGCTGTCGAACGAAACGCAGATCAAATAACTAAATAAATGTATTTCGCAAGAAGCAGGCACAGCTGTGGGACAGAACTAACCATTTTTACCCAACAAAGGGTGTGGAAAGAAGAAAGGGATATGAAAAACACTCTTTTCCTATAACAGAGGGGGGGGGGGGGGGAATGCGGATCCATGGGTCATGAATCGTGAAAATATTATTTTGCTTTTTCTGGAGTCGGTTCGACTCTGACGGGCGTTCTAGGGGTATTTGCTTATAACTAATTAACGAAATAAGCAAATAAATTAGAAATTTCGGAATGAATAGACATTAACAAAATAATAAAAGTCACGGGAGGAAAGTAAGTAAAATTAAAATTACAGAGAGATATCAGTGTTTAAATAGTACTTGGAGTCGAAAGGACTCGGTCGGGCGTTCTAGTGTTAAAACAATACTGGTGTGAAAAAGAAGGCGGGGCTAAGAATACTACGGAATATTAATTACTAGTATGTTGGCAAGTATGGTTGTAGGGCAACTAAGGCATCCGTTGAAAAATGATCATTTTATTTTATTTATTTCTCGCATCAAATAATTCATTTCCTAGCAAGACCGTGTGAAATTTCCGCACCTTATTTATCTCTTTGTTGCCTTTAAAATTTAAAATTATTATTATTATTATTTTATATACGTCATTTTTTTCATATGCATGAGCAAATTTAATACTATATATATTTATATATTTACGTGAAAGCATATTTCATTTTATGCTGAAAAAAAAAAAAAAAAAAAAAGACAAAATTAAAAATTTAAATGTTTACTTTAAAGCTATGTTTATTTCCATAATTTAATTAACTTAAAATATATATATATATATATATAATCAAAAATTCGTTACAAATAAGATACCAAATGAAAGGGGCGATTTTTCTGAATCCGTCGGATTAAATATCTTATCGATCGGACAATTGGAATTTTTAAAATTAACTAAAGTAGGAAAATTAGGTAATAACTTGCTTTCACACAGAGACAGAGTCCAAGGAAATCTCTTAGCCTTT
The DNA here is from genome assembly GCA_963930645.1 of Salticus scenicus. NCBI lineage: Eukaryota > Metazoa > Arthropoda > Arachnida > Araneae > Salticidae > Salticus > Salticus scenicus. The sequence goes on along the minus strand of CAWVNO010001698.1, from coordinate 7,544 downwards.
TTAAGCGTGACATAGTCAGTCAGTCAGTGATGAGCGTAACTATATATGCTGGTACTTCCGATAGGTTACAGTACCATACAGTGAGATATAACGGTATTCCTTTCTACCTGAGTATATCATGTTCTTTCATCGTTCCTCTACGTGCTTTATTGGAATATTTTTTGAAAATTGTTAAATTTGCCAAGTTTTTTTTTTTACTTGAATTATACCATTAATTTTAAGCAGGAAAATTCATATTATTTTAAATGTTATTAAATAAAATAAATATTATTATCAAAATAATAATAACAACGTTAAAGGAAAAAAAAAAAAAGAAAGAAAGAAAGAAAACGATAAATATGACAACTCTCTTCTTTATCTCTCTTAAAAACATGATAATCTTTATAAAATTGAATTCATTTTCAAAATGTTGCAGAGCTTTTTTAGAATAGTTTAATGTAAAATTCTTTCCTGTTTTGATCTGACAGTAATAGTGGAAAGATAACAAAAAAGGGATTTAGAAACAAAAGTAAATTACTAAAAAAGGTGATTTCCTTCATCAATTTCATCTATTAATTAAAGTCGTAAAATAATTAGTAACTTTGCTTTATTGTATTATTTAAATAAAAAATTGTTTTTAAGAAAGAAGTATATAACAAAATTATAATAAAATGAATTATAGATTTTTTTTTTTTTTTTTTTTTTTGACAACTTTATATAAATATCTCTCTCAATATTTCATAATACAAGTCTGAAATTTTGTGTATGATTTTATTGTGGGTATGAGGCACTTTTACTGTGTGGAAATTTTTTCGTATACAGGAATGGAACACGGGCGCAGAATTCATACCACTATCAATGTAAGAAAATTTTCTACTTCTTAAATCAGCGATATTATAAGTACAGAAATTTCTTCAACGGATTCCGGTATGAATTCTGCGCCCGTGTTCCATCCCTGCGTATAGAAGCAATATTTAGTATATATAAGTAATTTTAATTTTGAAATTCTAAAAAAATAATTTCCAGATTTTTTTTTCTTTTTTATCTTTACACTTTTTAAACATTTCTTTGTAATTTTTTATATATGTCTAAGACAAATTAGAGAACTAACTACAAACAAATTAAAATATACAGTCACTAAATATTTTTCGTTCCCTTCAGTTCAAATTAATTATACATCTGTTTCAGCTGACAGCTCATTGAAAAAGAATTTTGTAAGACAGCTGTAAAAAGACAGCTAAAAATCCATAATCTACATTCACAATGACGATATCAGAATTGGAAATTTCAAATCTTTTTGCGCTATTGTTTTAAAATGTAGAGAAGTATTCTTAGAAGTTAATATGCTGCGATCTCTTATGACGTAATAAAGCTTCTTTGGAGAATAAGTTACATGGCGAAAAAGTTATTCTACAAAATAATTCACGTGCAAGTTTTCTCAACTTCAGGATTCGACGAGGCAAAAGTTATTTTATATAATTTTTATTAAAATCACACAATCAATTGATTGGGAAGAAAATCAGATTTATTGAAATTTTATTTTTCCGATGAGTGAAAATAATGTCTGGACCGGGAGTCGAGACCCAGCTATCTACATGATAGACCAGATGTTTCTGCCTAAAGGTTGTCTGAGTGAGTAATGCCAACCGGTTGTCGGCCTGGGTAGCTCTATTGGTAGAGCCTTGACCTTGTAAGTCAAAGTTCCGGGGTTCGACTCCCGGTCCAGGCATCATTTTCCCTCGGTCGGAAAAATGAAATTTCAATAAATATAAAAGTTATTTTAGTTATAAAGATTTTTTTTCTTCCTTTTTTGAAAAATATTTTAAACCATCGTCTAAGAAAAGTTTTATTTTGCGTTATAGGTACAAATACACAGAATTTTTCATACATTATATATATATTTCATAATATATATGCATATTTTCATAATAGTTTTTCATACTAAATCTCACCTGTGCATGTGGAATGAGACAATTTATCATTTACAAGAATAATTAATTTATTCAACATACTAGCAAATCCGTACGAAATTTTCTCACTGTATTTCTTTCCTTATTTACCTTTAAAATTTGAAACTCATAAATATTATACCAAATTCATCACCTAATTAAAATTTTAATTTACCAGAAGCCAAATTATTATTAAAACCAAATTAATATTGTGCATCAGTGAAACCAAAATAATATTTAAAGAAAGATTTCAAAATAAAATTCATGGTTGGCGACCCAGTTTTCGTACTTCCGCAGTTAGTATGAAAGCAAGTTTTTGTACAGGATCCCCATGACACCTTTCACATTTTTGTCGCCTTGTTGGAGGTGAATTTAAGTTTTTTTTTTTTTTTTTTTTTTTTTTTTTTGGCATAATTTTTTGTTTAAAAAAGTAATTCCTATTTTTTTTTTTTTTTTTTTTTTTACTTTTTATGTTTGCGTTTTTCAGTCAATTTATGATAATAATTCACATTCTGCATATATCTTTAAAGTATTGCTAGGTTTAAAATGACGCTCGCAAAGATTCTGAAAAGGTAATTTTTAAAAAACATTTTTCCATAAAATAATGTCATCAGACAAATGTCGTCAATTTTTCGTATTAGATCATTGAGTTGAGTCTACGTACTGAAACATTGTCCATTTATAAATATTATTTTTTATCCTCGCATATGTTATTGATTGCATCACTATCGTATCTTTCCACAAAATTTAATCGTAACTGGTCCACGCGAGAGAAACATTATATAGATGATGGGACAATCTTATTAACTTATTCATATTTTTATAGCAATTGTTGAACAAAAAAGAATACTGTACATTTTTTTGAGAAATTTGTCCCTTATGAAATGAAAAATTAACGCCCTTATGTTGATATAGTAGTTATAATTTGGTTGAACTTAAAGTATGCCAACTTCTCATATATCCTACTTTCAAGTATATTTCTACATTACGAAAAGTACTGCTAAGTGAAGCATTTTTATACTCAAAATATATTTTCTCCAGGAAGCTTTTTTCGGGCAAGTTGGCATTATTAGTGGGCACAGCCACCAACATTTTAACACTTTCGAGACTGCTGACGTAGATTCACGTCCATACTTGCCAACCATCTCATTATAAACCGTACAATTTTTAGTACCCTTTTTTTTTTTCATACCAGTCATTTTTTAGAGTAATTTTATTCTTAATTAATCGTAACAACATTTGGAGAGAATTACTCTAAAAAATAAAGTGGTGTGAAAAAAGGGGCGTTAACAAGTGTGCGGTTATTAATGAGGTGGTTGGCAAGTATGCACGTCCTTTGAAAATCTGTAACTCCATTAGTAGGCGTTTCTTTCGCAATTTGTATGTTAATTGTTTCTTAAAAATATACACAATATTCATATTCGCGAAATCAATATACTATGGATACAAATACTATGATTAGAGAGAGTATGATTATAATGTATATTGATTTGTAATATAAATGTGAATGTAGAAATAAAAAATAAATGGTATGAAATAAAGGTGGGGCTAAAAATACCCCGGAATAAATTAAATGCCCGGAAAACCCAACAGTGCACACTTTTTATACATTTTCTGAGGTCGTAGTCTCCGCCTTTTTTTCAGGACACTTTGAAAAGTGATAAATTTATGCTTTTATTGCTACAACTATTTATACAATGTATAAATTCTATACTGTTTAATCATGACATATTACTTTATAATAGTACAATAAATATTTCTCTATGAAAAAGTGGGGGTCGGAAGAACCGAAATTTCTTCATCCATGAAAGTGTCCTAAAAAAAGGTGGAGAATACGATCCCCGCATTTTACCTTTAAACAAGATTGCCAGATGAATACTACAATTTTATTTTTTTAACACCACGAAATTTATAGAGTATCAATAAATTGGTTCAGCTACACTTGTTTTAGTTTCTGCAAAAAGCAGTTGCTTTAATACAAAATTATGTGGGGTAAATAAGTAAAATTGTAGTATTCATCTGGTAATCCTGTCTTTAAATATCTACAGAAAAAGCTAAATAAAATGCGAACTGTTCGGAAATAAATGTTTAATTATTAAAAGGTATTTTGTATCGCGTTACTGTGTTAATACGATAGAAAAACACTTTATATATGCGTAATATATACATAATACTTATGAACTAAACTCAAATTACTTGTAAAAAAATGAATATTTTTAATGATACATTCCAAATTAAGTGTTTCAGTTAATAATTATTTCATTTAAATTACGTCTTATTTTTTAATTAACATTTTAATCTCCTTATTATATATAATATCCCTAAGCTAAGCATTCTCGCTTTCAGATATTTACACAGATTCTGCATGTCATTTAGAAATACAATTCTCTTCACAAAGTTTGGAAAAATATTTATATGAACCTATCTATATATTTAATTTTGAGTGAAATAAATTCATTTTTGCTCCACGTTATAAATTTAGGAAAATACAGCTGTGTGTTCACTAGTGGTTCTTCTCCTCGTAATCAAATGACTCAGTAGTGGACAGAGCGGGGCACTCCTGAAAATAATGACATGTTGCGCTAAACCAGTGCACTGTTTGAAAAAAAATTAAAGAACAAATCCTGCTTATCACCAGAAAAGTTGTTCCAAAATTTAGCTACAAGACTGATTACACATAGCTTCCAAAATTTTAATTTATTCCGGAGTGATTTTAGCCCCGCTTCTATTTCGTACCACTTATTTTTTAACCCTTTCAGTCGCAGTGTTCCCGCTGATGGAACACCTAATTTTAATTCTCAAGTGCAAAAACTTATCCCGGAAATTTTTTAGCGAAAATTTGCATTTATAACATAGCAGAAAAGGCCCTTTTTTTAAACCCGAAAATTTTAAATTTCTTTTATTTTAATTTTGTTCGTAAATCCCGGTGGCAGTGTAATTTAAATGATCCGAATTACCCTGCGCTGCAAAGGGTTAAAAGTAAGTTTTTCCTGTTTTATCGAAGTTATATTGAAGGAAATTTTACTATAAATAAAGTGGTGCAAAATAAAAGCGGGGCTAAAAGTACTCCGGAATAAATTAAAATGTTGGCATCTATGGATTTACATACAATCTTTCACATTCCCACTAAAATTAGCTCGCAAAGTTCTTTGCATAAAAATAAAAAATGTGACTGCAGCGATCCTGTAATGGAGCGTGTGAAATACATTAAATAACAGAACTCATGCTCCAAACAGACTAGTTCTACAAACGTAAATATGTTACGTCACCGTCTGCTAATCGCGGTTCATACATGCATGTATGTGGTGTTTTCTATGTGTGAAATATATAAAAAAATAGTGAAAATACGTAATATGGATAAATCGAGGTACCCAAATACAAATACTCAATCCATCGTCTGCTTTATTCTTATAGAATAGTAACTTTATTTTTGAATGTCAATAGCGTTGAAAAATACATTTTTATTCAAAATATGTAATTAAATGGAATGGTTGGTTTTTGGTTTGGATTTAACGTCGCACTAGAACTGTGCTATTAATAATTGGCGACGGTCTGGAATGCACCTCTAAGGATGATCCAGAGACATGCCATCACAAATTTGATCCTCCACGGAGGTGATCGAACCCACATTCTTCCAATTATGACATCAGCACTCTACTGACAGGGCTACTGGGGCCAGATTAAATGGTATTTATTTCTTGTCTTGAAATCTTGTAACTTAATTTTTTATCATTAGTGATTTATAAATATAAAGCTTTATTTCTTTTTTTTAAATACTGTAATAGACTTTGTATAAGACTGGTAAATAAATAGGCTTAATTGAAAAGTAACACATGGAGCGTGTTCAGTAGAGCGCCCGAGATGGATCAATTCGACCGGGCGATGACGTCACTGATCCTGGACCGGTCTTGGATCGGGCCAGGAATCTACTGAACGCTTTGGAACAATTTTGACGTGATAGGAGCAGCGCCATCTATCTAATTTGACCTGTATTAGCAATTAGCAAGTTATTGTATTTCTGTTGTTTATTTTGTCTGGACTTTTAGTACGTAATTCCATAAAATGCTAAACTATATTACGTTTTTTCTTAAAAAAAAAAAAAAAAAAAAAAAAAGAAAGAAAGAAAGATCTTTTATGTAATAACAGTTTTACTTCTTTCTTATTAATGTAGAATTCTGTACTCTGCTAACAAAAAGTAAGAAGCTATTAATTGATTGTACTGACAAATTACTAATATACATTACTTTGGTTATGATTTTTCTAAATTCACGTATAAATTTTAATCATGAAAGTGTTAAGAATGTTACGTTACATTTATTTTTAAAGGAGCAGAGTAGATTTATCTTAAATGAGCACTTAAAACACCTTTCTTTCTCTTCGAATTTTATTATGAACAGAAATGTACAACAAAAACGTTTTTGAATAAAAAAAAAAAATAAATAAATAAATTATATAAAATATGAAATATGCTGTTCAGTTAATATAATGGATTTATATAAAAAATAATCTTATTTTCTTCTTCGATTTATGAATCAATATAAAGAGCTTTTTCTCTTATTACCGACTGAATATTAAAATAAACTAGCAATGTAAACAACACTGCATAATTTTATAGCTACTTTTTTTACAGTCTGTTTGGTTTATTAAATTTAATAATTGACATCTTAAACTTATTTTTACCTAAATTAAAAATATGTGGAAGGATTTTAATTTATTTACTTATAGTTAACTTATTGTTTTAAAGGTAAAAAATACAATCGTTTACAAACTTTTCTATTTGTAAACAAAAAACAATCGCATGAATGAAAAGCTTTGTCTGAAAAAAAAAGAAATATAATTCTTCCCAGCTTATTTTTATATATTAAATTAACAAAATATGATAGCGTCCGAATTAAAAAAAAATATATATATTTTTGTTTCAATTAAAATTGTGTAAATTTTTGCTTTAATTTTATGTTTGAATGTTACGTTCATCAATAAAAAAAATTACGTATCGAAAATCGTTATTACGTAAAAAATCTTTTTTAAACAATAAATATATAAACATAATATAGTTTAGCATTTTATGGAATTACTTACCTTATTTTCTACAGCACAAACAATGCATATAAATAGGTACATCTGTATTAATCCTCAGCTAACACGGAGTAATATTAATAGGAGTTGAAGGTCCAATGGGAGAAAGCTACGAAACTGTGATCTAAATTTTTGGTAAATATTGAGGGCGCCACTTGTCATTCCTCCCTACCTCGGCGCGGATATACTGTTGTTTTCAATAGAATTTTGCTGGAGTACATTTAAAATTTTTTATTTTAAGCAATTTAATTTCTTTGTAAGTTCTTAAAACTGCATAATTCAGATGTTTCAAATAAATGCTTCGTTCCTAGTTGTAAAACAGGCTATGTTAGTGATAAGAAAAACAAAAAAAAAAGCCCTAGGAGAAAAATAAAGTCCGAGTTCGTGTTTTCTGCACCTAAAGTAAGTTTATTTTTTTTCTTTACAAAATTTCATACATTCTCCTTCCTCCCAATTGTCTGTTTTAGTTAGCTTCGGTTCATAAGAATCGTCATTTTTTAAAAGCTTTTTTTCAAAGTAAAATTAGTATAAAATGGCTCT
>CAWVNO010001697.1:0-56000 GCA_963930645.1 Salticus scenicus | reverse complement strand
CTCGCGCTTTAGGATCACACCACTGGGGCGCTTGCGAAATAACTTGTATTTAAAGATTACTGAAACTTTAAATGCTTTTTTCTCGAAATTTTGTGGATTGTGGGTCCTACTTCTTTAATATGTTGTTACCCTCACAGTATACTACAACCCTGCACAATTTCGTCCCGGCTTGAATTTTTCATGTCGTGACCTCTCCTTGTAAGATATAAACACTGCTGGCCACCCAAAGCGTAACACCAAGAACGTATGGAAATATCTGAATGATATTTATTGGACAGATACATTATAGTAGGAAGAACAATTGATTACATTTTTGGAAATTTGGAGTAATATATCCCGAGAAAATAGAACATAAAGCAGCACCCTCTGGGGGCAATATCTGTACTTATCTGCCTAGGCATTGAATTGAACAGCGATTGGATGACATACTCGGGTAGAGTACTTCATGGAGCTTCAACATGATGCAATAGTTCATCGACCGTAATTACTGATGAGTGGTGACGGGCCAGTCACTTTACAATAATTAAACAGTCATTTTCATTGGTGCGAGATCAGAAGCACGCGCTGGCTAGAGCAACAGTCGAACACAATCTGTATCAAGGAAGGTCTGAACAATGCAGACAACTTGGGGTGTGCACTGTCCTGCTTAAATGTTGCGCTGCGAAGGCCTCGAATTCATGGCAGAGCGACGGGACTTAATTCATCAAAAATGTAATTGCCGCTTTTCAGACTGCCAGGAATGCGAACAAGAAGTGATCGAGACATGTATCCAGTGATACCTCATACCACTACTCTGGATGATGGACGGTATGACGATGTCGAATGCCAGCTGGCAATGTGCATTATTCGCAATGCCGTTAAATATGGATGAGGCAATCTTGATGCTGTAAACAGGATTGCGATTTGTCTGAAAGGCGACGTCACGGCATTCCTGCGTCCAGGTTCGTCGTTGATTACAAATTAAAGGCGCCCATATCAGTGATGCATCTTTGAGGGTAATCAAAGTTTTGGTAGACGCATATTGGACGACCACCAGGAGTGATGGTATGTGGATACACGCCTCGATCACCTCCTGTTTTCATTCCTGCCACTCTGAATACCGGCCATTACTTTTCTGACGAATTAAGGCCCCTCAATCTGCCCTATATTCAAGTCCTAGAAAGAGCAATATTTAAGTAAGATAATGCACGGCCGCAAATTGTCCGTATTGTCAGGACCTTCCTTGATGCAGAATGCGGTCGACTGTTGCTCTGGCCAGCCCGTTCTCCTGATCTCGCACCAATGAAAATGACTTATTTAATCGTTGAAAAGCGACTGGCCCCCACTACTCACCAGTAATTACGATCGATAAATTCTGGCATTGTGTTGAAGCTGCATGAAGTGTTGTACTCGAATATGTCATTTAATCGCTGTTTAATTCAATGCCTAGGCAGATACGTGCAGTTATTGCTCCCAGAGGGCGCTGCTTTATGTACTGTTTTCTCAGGATATATTATTCCTGAATTCATGAAAATGTAATCAACTATTCTTCCTACTATACTGTATGTGTCAAGTAAATATCATTCTGATATTTACATTCCTTCTTTGTGTTGCATTTTGGATGGACAGCAGTATATATACACATTTTATTTATTTATTTATTAATTTTATTTATTATTATTATTAATGTAAATTTTCAGTGTAGGCAGGATTTTATTTTTAAAAACATTTATTCATTATTTATTAGTACACACAAAAATTTTGCAACCTAATGTAAATTTTTAATGTAGATAGGATTTTATTTTTCAATTTAAGGTAAAGCTAGGAGAGATTGCGCGGTAGGAGAGATTGCGCATATAGGGGATCGGTAGGAAGGAGTACAGTGAGCGCTCTGAAACTCCAGGCATTTCTACAGCATCGATAGCGGAGTGCCTACGTAAATCTGCATGTTCATTGCTTGAACAGTCTAAGATTAAACGTGGTGGTTATTTTGTCTCGTTTTCAAAAATGCTTACTTAAATTTTTAAAACCCTTTCTAGAATTTTTATAGAACGGTAGTACTACAAAATATGTTTAATTTAAACGATTTCCCATGGACTCGTTTGTAAATTTTACTTGTGGCAGGTGTTTACATGAAAGTTGCATCATTTATAACAACGAGTTCAACGATTATAGACAATGACAGATTAGGTCAACAAACAAGAAATCATTCAAACTGAAAAGGAACTTTATTAATTTTAAGTTAAACGTAACTAAATGTTACTTTTTATTATCTAGTCTTTTTATTTATTTATTTATTTTTTTTTTTTAATCTGCTTTTAAATTTATTTTCTTTAAATAAATTTTTTAATCATTTATAATTGTTTTTTTTTTTTTTTTTTTTTTTAATTATTAAATTGAAATATATATACATTTAATATAAAAATGTTTCTATACAAAACCCTTATACCAATGTCATTTAAGTGCAATTATTATTTATAACAATTTAATTGCAGTTAAAGTTAAGCGTAATCTCGCACGTGACGACAAAATACAAATTTTCAAATAGATCATATTATTTTTTTTGACGCGATATTTTGTCCCGCGATATTATGTCCGGATCACTTTTCAAACTATTGAAGGTTTGAATTAATTATTATGGCAGTTACAAACAAAGTGCAACAACTAAACGCCATAAATGGTGTCTCTAGGAAATTTTAGAAAATTTTTTAACTGTTGTACTGTATGTATTTAAATTTCTGAAATTCTCATATTTGTCTTTTTCTCATTTTTTATGTGTGTCTGGATCCTGAGGTGGAGAGATTTTTTTTTTTTTTTTTTTTTTTTTGTTGTTTTTTAGGACTGAGGGCCTATTAGTCTTAATCTGGGATTTTTGCGTTGCCTATTTCGATAGTTGGACATTTGTCGAAATCTAAAATTTATCGAAAATATAATTGAATAATTTGAAAGCGATGTTATAATTAAAAAAAAAAAAAAAAAAAAAAAAAAAAAAAAAAAACTAATGGTCCTCCGTCCTAAACTAAATTCTATTTCATCAAAATCTTTCTTTTTTTTTATTATTATTATTGAAAGAAAAAGAAAAGAAAATTAATAATAATCAGTATCGTTACAAGCGATATCAAAAAAGGTTTTTTTTAATAATTTTGAATTAGGAAATAAAAAGTGCGCGTGAAATAATATGAAATAAAAATAAGTAAAAAAATGAATTTAATGATTTAATGTTTTTGTTTTTCGGGGGCTGCTCATGCATATAAAAAATGCGTATTAAAACGAGTCGAAGAAGGAAGCGAAATAAGTATTGAGTTATATTACGATAAATACGATATATAATATGATACGATATATTAGACCTATCGTCCTGGGTTAGCAGGCATTTTCGTTGAAAGAAATAGTTTGTTCGTTCGGTGCAACTTGCACATTAGTCCCGTGAGGTACAACTTTCACATTAGTCCCTTGAGGTACAACTTTCACTTTAGTCCCGTCAGGTACAACTTGCACATTAGTCCCCTTTAAATATAGTGATTTTTTTTTTTTTTTTTTTTTGGTTGATAAATTGATTTCAAAGGAGTGAAATGTGCTTTTCGACTAAATAGTGGAATTAGTTTGATATTTTGGCAAAGAAATAGTTTTCTTCACAGAGTGCTTTTGGTGAGTACACAAGGTCTTTTATCAAAAATCATTTTTTTTTTTTTTTTTTTTTTTTTTTTTTTGAATGACACTGGCTCAAAATTTTCAAACTGATTTTAGATTTTATAACTCTTATGTGTGTATTATGTTGTGCTAAGGAGAAATTTTCATGAATAAATATTTGCTATTAGTTTTCTTGTAACAGATTTGGGTGTGAAAAATTCAGGGTGTTTTGATATCTCTGGAAAAATTGTATGAATAATTTGTGTTTAGAAAGTTGCATATTAGCGAAAAGTGTGATTCAAAAATATTATAGAAATCCCTCCTTTGGCAGTTGTACTGACAACATTTTATATACACAAACAGTATATTTATAGATTTTCAAAGGTGTTGTACTTTCTACATATATGAATTTGTAGTATACACAATTTTTTAAAATTACATTAAGAAGTTATTATGTATAAAAAAGCATTTTTAAGTTACAAAACAGTTTTAATGACTACGTGTAATTAATGAGTGGTAATTTCAAAACTATAAAGGAAATTCTTCCTCTTTTGTGGAAAAAAGTTAAGGCTGATTGCGTGTGAAAAATTTGATTTTTCAGAGGGGAAAAAAAAAAAAAAAGAGGAATTATAAATTGGAATTTTCTTTTCCAAAAATAAAACAAGTGTTTGTATTTTGAAATTACCACTATATATATATATATATATATATATAATATCTTATATTCTCACACCTACGTAAGACATCTATACGAATATGTTTTTGTTTACATGTTACTACTAGGACTATACTGTTGACACTGTATATGCTGGAAGTTTATTACTGTGTGTGGAACAGTTTTTGAAAAAAATTTAATTTACAACAGACTTAAATAATCTTCCGTGTGAACTTGACATTGAGACAACTATGTAAATTTTTACATTAGAAATTTTTTCAACAAGTGTTTTTGTTTAGATATATGTTGGGACTCAAATATTGAGTTTTTTTTCTTCTTTTTTTTTTTTTTTTTTTTTTTCACATGTTTTTACAACTTTGTTCATCATACACATTTTCAGAGACTTTTTCATGGAAATATCACTTATGAGTTTTATTTAAATTTATGGTATTAATTATTTGGTTTTGAAAAATCTATCACTTTTACTTTTGTATTGCACTGTATCAGTGTTATTGTATTTTCTATTTTAAAAATGGGTTTGGAGGATGAAAATGCTGATCAAAATGGGACAAATGGGGCAACAAATACAAATGGTCAACAATCTGGTTGGTGCAATTATCACACAGGACCTTGAGATAGTAACTTTACAGAGAAGAGGAATATTGTTGGACAAGTTGTCCTATATTCCGGTTTTCACGAAGGGGGGGGGGGATCCAAATTATTCTGTGTCAGATTTTTTTATTAAAATTCAGGAGATTGCAAAATTCCTACTTTGGAAACTGGATGATTATGTATTTGCAGCCTCACAAAGGTTGGCGGGGGTCTGCCTTACGTGTCTTTAGAACACATCAACATAACATTAAAAGTTTCTATGACTTCGAAAATTTCCTGAAAGACAAGTTCGGAAAGAAAAGGGACATTGGGGAGGTCTTCGGATCATTTTGGAATATTATTCAGGATGACAAAACGCCTGTAGCAGATTTACTTGTTACCGCAAGGTCGAAGGTTAGACAAATTGTTGTCGCGCAAAAAATCCCCAAAGAAAATTGGTCAGAGACAGAAAACGAATGGCTGCTAGATATGTTACTGAAGAATTTGAGGCCTGAAATTAGGCGTGGTGTGGTTAACAGAGCGCCCATCACAGTTGAAGATCTTGAAAGAGTAGCGTTGGTTGAAGAGGCAGCCTTTAAAGCAGTTCAAACCCCAAATGTGTCACAAGACTTGAGTTGGCTTGTGCAGCTCAGTCTTTTCAACAAAAAATTCGGTTGAGGCACAAGCGCAGCAGATAAGCAGTTTAACGAGCATAATCTCTGACTTGACCGAACAGATTTCGAAACTGAGTACTAAAGTACAAAATTTGAAGTGCCAACAAAAAACCAGGCCCCTGCATGAAAATAATAGACCTGCCCAAAGGCAAAAAAGCGAAGTGACATGCTATAACTGTGGCTACAAAGGGCACTATAGTAGGAATTGTCAAATGCCCAGGCGTCTTCAAAATTAATAGGGAGGATAGGAAGCAGAGTGGTAGAGGTAGATATGGCGATAGGTTTCAGAATAATGGGGAGCAATCTAGAGATAGACAAAATAGTCATTATGAGGATTTAAACGGGTAAGGGTCGCGCCTGGCAGGGCAGAGGTGGTAGACCCTATAAATGTAAATATATTGCCCAACTCTAGAGAAGTGTCTTATAGCAACTGGTGTAAAAGTGTAAATAGCAAACTGCCAGTTGTAGAGGTCATTTAGAATCAGCATGGCTACCTAGCATTAGTTGATTCGGGGTCATCATGTAATTTGATTGCAGAACAGATGTTAGAAGGGAAGATGTTAGAAATAAACAATCATGTTCTGTTGGTTTAAGGTCCTTGTTAGGGAGTGAGGTAGCTTTGCAGAATAAGTGCAATGTTTACTTTAACTTAGCTGATAAACTGTTTGAAGATTCTTTTATTATTAATGAAGGCGCCTTGTCGCCAAATTTTCAAATTATCTTAGGTGTCCCTTGGCTTGTAAAATATGGTATTAAAATTGATTTTGAAAATAAAAATTTCGGAAATGGGGATTTTTAATTAAGTTTTATGTCTAATAATACCGAAACTGTAAATTTTTGTGAGTCATATTGTAAACCCGCAAATATTTATGCAAAATGCAAGTATGTTGTCCTGGCTCTAGGTCTGAAATGCTTGTAAAAGTGAAATCCCAGGGTATTAACAATTTTTCTTCTGACTTAGTGTTTATTTATCTGAATAGGGTTATAGCAGATGCTGCTTTCATTGGTAATTCTGTTTGTAAAAATAATATGAATGATCTATTTGTAAAAATTATAAATGTTAGTGACTCTCCTGTGCATGTTAATAAAAACACCCATGTAGGTTTTATGAAGCCAATTTTTAAGAGTCTGGAGGAGACCTCTCACTGTGTTGGGGTTGGGGAGGTAGACCAGTTAAATTTAGAATGGAGTACTAAATTTAAATTAGATCATTTGGTTGAAAATTTTAAATGTAAAGTTAAAAAATTTCTAGATAAAAAAAAAGATGTTTTTGCGGCTTCGGTACTCGACCTTCCTAGTTGCGATACAGTGATGCGCAACATCAGTGTATCTGATAATGTGCCGGTGAAGTGCAGCCCTTATCGTTTTCCTTACAACCTTCGAGCTGAGATGGACCAACAAGTAAATACTTTAATGGAAGCTAAAATTCTGGTCCCGTCAAATTCTAACTATTCATAGCTGGTAATTCTAGTAAAGAAAGCTGACGGCTCTTTTCGGCTCGCGTGCGATTTTCGCCGCCTAAACAAAAAAATTATTAGCGACATCTATTCATTACCAAATATTAGTGAGACAATAGGTTCGGTGGCTGGCGCCAAATATTTTACTACCCTCGAATTAACGAGCGGGTTCTTCCAACAGAAAATTCCGGAGGACCAGCAGCACTTAACTGCTATTGTCACTCACGGTAAATTGCTTCAGTGGAACAGGAGTCCTTTTGATTTGAAATCCTCTCCTGCAGCTTTTCAACGTCTAATGAATATCATACTTAGTGACTTAAAAAATTTAAACATCCTAATTTACATTGATGACATCTGCGTCGCTTCTTCTGATGTTGAGTCTCATTTTCAAAAATTAAATTTAGTTTTTAATTGTCTTAGGGAACACAATCTAAAATTAAAGCCATCAAAATGTAATTTTTTCCAATCCGAAATTACATTTTTAGGGTTTAAGGTGTCAAATGGAAAAAATTTTCCGGCGAGAAAAAATGTAGAAATGATCGAAAGATTTAAGCGCCATTCGACTCGCAAACAGGTGAGGTCTTTTCTAGGCTCCATTGGTTTTTACAGGCGTCACATCAGTGACTATTCTAAGAGGACTGTTAATTTAACAAATCTCACTAAAGAGAAAAATAAGTTTGTTTGGACTGAGGAGGCTAAGGCGGAATTTTGTGACCTCAAACAAGAACTAGCCCGAATCCCTTCCTTAAGACTTCCCGATATGGCAAAAGACTTTATTATATATACTGATAGCTCTGTGGTAGCTATGGGGGCAGTTTTGTGCTAGGCGGATGAGAATGGTTTTCCTCACCCTGTAGCTTTTGCTAGTCATAAACTAAAGGAGGTTGAGAACAGGTACTCTGTTACTGAAAGAGAGTTGTGGGCTGTGCAGTATTTTAATTACTATGTGTTTCACCGAAGATTTATAGTGTATACAGACCATGCCGCACTTACTCATACTTTGAAACTAAGGGACCCTACTTCGAGAATTGCCAGGTGGTTATGTGCTTTAAGTGAGTTCAATTTTGAACCAAGATACATTAATGGCCATATCACACGGGACACTTTCGTTCAGCATTTTACTAAACTCAGCATTATACCCAACACACTCAGCCTGATTTTGTTCAAGGACACCCAGTTTTCGGATGATCAACTTTTACGAGACCGTTTAGAAAAAGTTGTGTATGTTGAGTGTGCTGATCAAAATTGACCAATAGGAGGAATAAACAGGATTTTTTCTTGGAATACCTTTAGAGAAGGGAATACATCACGCTATCAATTCGGGGGGAACTCTACGGACAGCTGACCGGTTTCTCGTTCGCTCAGCTTCCTCAACTTTTTACGACGCTCAGTGAACATGTTGCGTATAATGTTGTGTTGAGTATATATACTCCCGTGTGATATGGCCATAAAGGTAAATGCAACTCAGTTGCTGATTTCCTATCAAAATTTGTTGACCACACTTTGGAACTTGACAATAATGAGGGTATTCAAGAATGTAATTGTGTCAAAAATTCTGGGCAGGAAATGCACATATTGAGCAACAGTTCACTGTTGAATGAGATTCAGCTAGCTCAGGAAAAAGATCGGTTTTGTAAATATATCAGCGCGCGCCTATGTAAGGATTTAACTGTCAATCTAGTTACTTATAATTTTTTTGTTAAGAATGAAATTATTATGTGTTCAAAATTTTCGCCAAAATCTAAAAGAGAAGCGGGTGAAAAAAATCGTCTTACCAAAAGCTTTGGCTCCAAAAATTTTCAGTATCACTCATGATTCTGCTTTAGCATGCCATGCTGGTTTCTATAAAACTTTTAACCGTATTCGAGCAAATTTCTTTTGGCAAGGCATGTATGCTAATGTGAAAAGAATTTTGGCCTCTTGCCAGTCTTGTTTGGAATTCAGAGCCCATAAACCCAAACGATTAGCCGAACTCTAAAGATTAGAAATTCCCGACTCCCCCTTTTTGACCATACACTCAGATGTTTGTGGGCCTTATCCCATCATTGAGAGGGGAAATAAATACATCATTGTGTACATCGATAGTTTTTCGAAATGGCCTGAAGCATTCATAGTCCCCAAGATCACTGCTTATACTGTCGCCGAAACTTTGGCTGAATTTATTTGTACGCACAGTACTTCTGCCAAGTTAGTAACGGATAAAGGTACAAACTATATGAGTCAAGCCATTGCTCAGGTTTATAAGCAATTAGGTATTAATCATGAACACACTTCAAGTTTCCACCCCGCTTCGAATATGCAAATTTTTTTTTCCATTTCTTGTTAAAGAGACATCTGGTCTAGAGGGTCTTCAGTTGCTTCTCACTCTGTCTTTGAAATCTACCGCTTCATCTATTTTCCTTAAATGTCAGCATATTTTCGCATTTTCTCCCCTTCCAGTGAGAGGCCCTTCTGGGTATTGTTGAATTCTCCGTATCACTTATCGTTCTTAAGAATGGTAATGATGCAGATTTTTTGAGTTGGCGGTTTTGCAGATAAGAGTTTAATGGTTTTCAAACGTTTGTAAATAATTATGTAGGTGTTCGTTAAAATTGGTTTGCGGTAGGTCCCTACCTAGGATAATTAAAAGTTTTAATGGGGTTTTGGAACATTTGTGCTATGGGAAAATGTACCTGTGCACTGGTTTTGTAGATTTCATTAATCTCGTCATGAGAGCGGTATTTTGCCAGTGAGGCTGTTTAGTTCTCAACAGATAGGAGCACACCCTTTTTTTATCTGGGATTTCTGGCAACATGTAGATTTGCCGGAAGATCATAAGGTCGTGTTTTGGTTCGGTGAGGTACGCAGTTTCATTTGCCGGATACAAGAACGATAGTTTAATAATGTTGTAATTATAAGAATTGTCGGTTTTTCGAGGGGAAGATGGAGGCAGAGATTACCCCCTGACCTACTGAAGTTGTTTTTCATTAGGAGTTCCGTGAAGTCGAAAAATGGGTGTTCAATTTTCTTTTCGCTGCTGAGCGCCATGGGACACTATTGCCCTTCCGTTGCGGTATGTTCCGGAAGCACGACAAAATAAGAATGTAGTACAGTCTGATGTCTTTTGGAATGCCGATGTTTTCGTTTATCCAGTGGTGAGAGATTGCTAGGGAGTTTTTCCCGATGATTACATTTCTTCGTTGTCTGCCTATTATGCTGCTTAATTCCTCGCTCTGATGTTTTATGTTTCGTTGGAGCTTCTATGAGTGAAGGGAATCAATGGATCGCACCTGGTTTAAGCAGTCGTAAAGCTGTTATACTTAATGAATTGACATTTTGTTTTTGGTTCGAGTTTCCCGTATCGTAAAACTCGGAAGAAGTGTGTATCAAATCACTGGTGCTCCCTATATTAAATTCCTTTTAAAAGGACCTGTGACACCTTTGCTGGCTTTGGAGTATGCCATGCGATGCTGCTGACTGCAGAAATCTTTGACGGTCCTGGAATTCACCGTCATGCCCTGCAGTTTTCCGTAGGCTAATAAAATTATCATAGTCCCACTTCCTGTTTGCCCGCCGCATAAATGCCCAGCTGAAATTAAGGAGCTCCTGTTGACTAAAGTGGAATACTACATGATAAGTATTTATTAAGACTTCAAACAGGGTTGCTGCACAAATCAGGAGAAAAAATTCCCTGAGTTTTCCCTGTCTCTTTTATAAGTAAAATAGATGGCACGCAATCACGCATCATTAAAATCTAACACGTTTACAAATCAATTGAACATATTTAGGATTTATTAATTTTATTAACTTACTATAGTTAAAGAAAAAAACCATAATTAATAAAACACTAAAATTAAAAAAAATATTTGATTATGAAAAAATTTTCACTGTTTTTTCAAAATTCCCTGAATTTTCCCTATTTTTGCAATAAAATTTGAAATTCCCTGAGTTTTCCATGTTTTTTAATAGATTTTCAAATTCCCTGAGTTTTCCCTGTTTTCCAGGTACCATAGCAACCCTGTAAAAGTATGTAATTATTTCCTTCCTTTTTGTTATTTAATGCAAAATGTAAATTAAAAAATGTTTAAAAGAATTTTTTTTTGTGAAAGTTAATACCTTTTATTACAGTTTGCAAAGTGGCGCTCCATTAGCGGTCGAGACCGCTAATGGACCATTAGCGGTCGAGCTTTAGCTGCTTCAAGCCGTTTCTCACAGACAGACACACACACGCGCACAGATTTTAATAATATGAGAGATTCATGATATTTTTTATTTATCACATTCCTTATTATGCAAAACAATTTTCATCTGGAGAAATATCTTGTATGATCTTCACTAGATCTGGTAATTGTAAAAATTTACAATTTTATTATACTAGATCTTTTGAAGTCATGCAACTTAGGAATGAGTAGATGAATTGCTTTATTTATTTATTTACCCTTTCAGTTTAGGTTAAATTATTAACTTTGCATATGTCTTAAAATTGCAAATTTATTTGGGTTAATGCTTTTTATTTAGTATTGGTAAATTTATAGTTATTCACCAACTTGTTTGAAAAGCAAAAGTGAAAGTTTTGTTTCATGGGGAGTTCAGAATTTTAAATTAAATTACCTGTCTGGGTGAAGTTGACTTCACTATGCTAATTGGGAAAATTTAAAATCAATATTGGCCACTATACTATATCCGGTTGTTTCGTCAGTTAAGCAGTTGACTGTTGTTGCACTTGGGTAGAGCATCTAATGGTTGTTTGGTAACTATGTTCTAGAATTAAAGATAAACAGCAGTCTAGTGTTTACTTGAGTTATTTGTTTATAGGAAATTAAATTAATTTTCAAAATATTGAAGGTTTGAATTAGTTATTATGGCAGTTACAAACAAAGTGCGACAACTAAACGCCATATTATATAATTTTCATGAATATCTCCGAAACAGGAAGTCTCAGAAAGACCAAAAAGAGAGGTGCACAATTAGATGTCATAACAAACTTATATATCACTTTGCAATGTTCTGCGCCCAACCATTTTAGATTTACAGTCGGCTGCAAAATTATTCGAGCACTAGCAATAATCTTTGCCAAAAAAACGTACACTTAATACAGCTTTGTTAAATAAATCCTTGTCGAGTCATGTTCTTAATCAGTCTAAGAACATGATTCGACAAGGATTTACTTAGGAAAACAGTCTTAACTGTACTTTTTAAATATAGGAATTATTGGCTAGTGCTCGAATAATTTTGCAGCCGACTGTATGTGAGATAGACACGTACATACGTACATACAGACGTTATGAAAAATCATGTAAAATCATAGATATCTCTAAAACGAGAGCTCGTATTAACGCCAAAGTTGCAGATGTAAGAGAAGACATCATGAGAGTCACAAGTATAAATTTTCAATATTCTACAATCATTCATTTTTGAGTTATGCAAGACACAAAATCAATTTCGCAAATCGGGATTACAATATGAGGAAATCAAAACAGAAATCCTTTCCTATGAGCTAAATGCTACCTTTCCTGTGAGCCAATAGGACTCGTTTTAACCTTTTGAGCAACTGATCAATAACCCCTAATAAGAATGGTATCAATACAAAAAACCCTTAACGGATTAAAAGTTTGTGAAGCAGCTACTTTATGGCAATAAGAAACTGAAATATAGGTCTTAAAAATAATGATATCAAATTTTGAGTGATGCTTTGGTATAAATTAATTATACATAGATTTTCTTATCTTGTCATTTGCTTTCTTCTTGTATTTTTTATATTTACAATGCAAACAATAGTTTCAACATAAACAGATATACAATATTTACTCACTGATGCTCTTTTATCCGCATCTCAAATTCAAAATAAAAGTTCCAAAAGGAATGATATCAAAATTCCAGTGACGCCTCAGTGTTACTTTAAAAGGTTTGTTTTTAAATTCCATTACAATTATTTTTGTTTTGTCCTATAACAATGTGTATTTACACATTGAAACTATGTTTTAAATTTTCATATATAATGTCAAATAATCACACTTTCACTGAGTTTACATTATAAATTCAAATTGCCTTTTTCAAAAATTGATTTGTCCTTTGCGTCACTCTATTCAAAGCTATAAGTAAAATTTATGTAAATGCTACTTTGTGTCAAAGTAATTTAAACTAACAAGGGAGGGTCACCAATTATTGAAAAAGTATTTATACATGTTATGTAATCCTCTTAAAGATCTAACTGAACTGATAATAAAAATATTCATCTTATCAGGAAATGCGCCCCCTAGCGTGAGTTATTCTCAATTAAAATTTGCAAATTAAAGGCTCTTCTGTAACGTACTTATTTGTATCATTAGAATCATTTTTTAACAGTATCTCATGCATATTATGACTACTTATATTGTTAGTAAAGTATTTTATTGTTTAATAATTGTTTGGTGGCAGCATTAAATCTATAAATCCAATACTTGTAATTAATATGTAGTCATGTTTAAAATATTGACAATCAAAAAGATTTTCTTGTACACCGACATAATCGATATTTTGGCTATTGACATTGCATGGGGGAACAATAAAAGAAATTTAATGCACTAACACAGCAATAGGAAAAAAAAAGAGCTTTGATTGGGTGGTCGCCGAACTCATAAACATTTGCGAAGGAGCACCCAATGGGCGACTATCATCACCTCTAATAGGGATAACAAATCCATGCTTTGTCCAGGATTCGAACCCGGCCCTAACGTGAGGGAGTCAGGGACGCTAACCACCACATTCCTTTACTAATAATATATACAATGGTTTTTAGAATGAGAATATTTTACAAAACTGTTTGTAATGATAGAAACTACACATTGCTAAAGATTCTGTAATTTAAAAAATTTAATTGGTAATAACGTGCGCTAGCCGATAAGATGGATATTTTCGTCGTCAGCTCAGTAAGACCTATCAGATGATATATAATATGTATAAATAAATACTCTTTGAACAGTTGGTGTTTCTTCCTTGTAAGTATAATCATTATTTTCTTTTTTTTAAAAGGAAAAAAAAAATCTAAATGTAAAATTAAAGATAAAGCTCCTTATTGATTTACTTCATTTTGAGATCATCTGAAAACTCTATATTGATATATCCTTGAATTTTTACGGTATTTCCTTTCTTTGCTCATAACTTATGCTTATGGAGAAAAACTTATGGTAGGGGGCGCATTTGACGATAAGTTGGGTATTTTCGTTATCAGTTCAGTAAGACCTTTAAGAGGATAAATAACATGCATAAATAAAATACCTTTTGAACAGTTGGTGATCCTCCCTTGTAAGTGAAAATGTCTCCTAAAGGGATAGTGTGATGCAAAGAAAAAACTTGCTCAAATTTTACTTGCAGTTTTGGATAGCGTGGCGCAAAAAACAAATCAATTTTTGAAATAAGCAATTTCTAATTACAACGCAAACTCAGTGAAAGTGCGATTATTTGACATTATATACGAAAATTTAAAACGTAGTTTCAATGAGTAAATATACTTTATAGGACAAAAAAAAAAAAAAAAAAAAAAAAAATTGTAATAGAATTTAAAAACAAATCTTTTAAAGTAACTCCGAGGCGTCAGTGGAACTTTGATATCATTCCTTTTAAAACCCTTTTTAGTTCCCCATCATACTATAGGTAAGGGGAACTTAGGTAATTGTGAAAATTTTCGACCTCGGTTTTTTGACTTTTTTACATGTTTTCAGGTGTGACGAATCCGAAAATGACAAAATTTGTATGGTGTCTGTTAGTGTATTAGTCCGTTAGTTTGTTAGTCTGTGTACACGATATCTCAAGAACAAATTGTCGCAGATAGGTCAAATCAGATTTAAAGTATTACTTTCGACACTGGCAAGAACCCTATTCATTTGCAACATTTGAACTAAAAAACTTCGTAAGTTATTAGAAATTTACGATTTTCTTAACATTGGAGAATAGGAGAAAATTTCACTTAAACGTGCATTAAATGAAAACTTTTTACTGTAAAAATGTCAGACCAGTTTTAAAATAACAGTTTTGATGCCGGAATGAACATCAGTAGCTAAAAATATGCTACTTTGAAAATTTCGGAAGTTATTGGAAATTTACGAATTACTTAACATGGCAGTATAGGGCAAAATTTCACATAAACGTCAATTTTGAGAGATATTTTCATCGTAAAGATGTCAGACTACTTTTGAAATATTATTTAGGACACTGGCATGAATACTAATGACTATGAATGTTCCAACATAAAAATTTCGTAAGTTATTGGAAATTTACGAATTTCTTAACATGGCAGAATATAGCAAAATTTCACATAAACGTCAATCTTGAGGGATATTTTCATCGTAAAGGTGTCAAACCACTTTCTAAATATTATTTTGGATACTGGCATGAATACCATAGAGTACGGCTTTTCGAATTTAAAAAATTCGTAAGTTATTTGGAATTTACGATTTACTTAACAAGTCAGAATAAGGCAAAATCGAGCATAAACTTCCATTTTGAGGATCATAAATACATTAGACAACTTCAAAATTACATTTATGATATTTTTTTTAACATGATTGAATACAAGTATTCTACTAGGAAAATTTCGTAAATTATTTGTAATTTACGATTTTATCAACATAGCGAAATTGTAAATTTTTCATATAAATATGAATTTTGAGGATTATTGCATTGGAAATAGTAGCATGAAAACTAAACAACGGAATTGACCCTGATAAAATAAATTAATAGATTAGAATAAGATAAATATATCGAAGTGAACGGTTGATAGCCTATTAGGCGGGGATTTCATTCTGTTACTGTATCAAGCTTTGGTCAAATTCATTTTTTTTAACATGATTGTAATATGTTTCGCACTTGAAATTTATGAGAACATAAATATCAAGGGGAACTGAGCAGAGTCCACCTATGCCAATTAGTTTTGAATTTGAGATGCGGATAAAAAAGCATCAGTGAGTAAATTTTATAAATGCATGTTGAAAATGTTTTTTTCACTGTAAATATAAATACAAGAAGAAAACAAATGACAAAATAAGAAAAATCTATGTATATTTTAGTTAATACCAAAGCGTCACTCAAAATTTATATCGTTATTTTTAAGGCCTATATTTTAGTTTCTTATACCCACGGAGTAGCTGCGTCGCAAACTTTTAACCCATTAAGTTTATTTATTTATTTATTTATTATTAATTAATTTATTTTTGCTGCAAAATCCCCCCCAAAAAAGGGCGACCTGTTATCCAATTCACAAATAATAATAATAATAAGTAAGTAAATAAACTGTCTAATAAATGGGAGAAGAGGGGGAGAGGAGAAGTAAATTAAATGTATTTGTTTCAGAGAGTGCAAAAATAGAATTAAAAAAAAAAAAAAAAAAAACGCAACCGTGGGATTTAAAACTTTTCTTTTTTACTTGGGCGTTTTTAACTTTCTTTCTTAAATTAGAAAGATTTTTTTTTTTTTTTTTTTTTTTTTTTTTTAAAGTTATTTTTGCCTAAATTGCTTTGGCAGACAAAAAAAAAAACCTCTTTCTATTATTAAATAATAACCTCACCTGCATATTCTGTACAACTAGAGCAGTCAAAAATTGTACAAACAACTGTCAGAATGCCTGATGGCACCAAGATGGATTTCTTTTCTAGCAGCTTAGATCTCTTTAAAAAATTCCTAATTCCATCAGGGCTATTTTTAAAAAATCCGTCAAATTGGTGCTCGTAATGTTTCTTCCCTTTCTCTGATTTCAAGGCAAAAGACAAAAAAACTTTTTCCTTGGGACCAGTCAATTTTCCACGAAGAAAAAGGCTAATATATGGACATTCACCAGAGAAAAAATCCATATTCGGGTAGATTATGAGATGCCAGGTTTTTCCATCGAAATTAAAAGTAGGACTCGAATATTTTTCTTCGGAAAGTGAAAAAAAATCGCTTATTCTCCACTCGAAGACGTATTCTGTTTTTTTAATATCTTGCACTTCTCCGATGGCAGATGACATCATTAAACAATTTCTCGCACTATTCTAGATTCACTTTTATTTATGACTTCCAATTTTTCAGTGTGTAACCTAAAAGAAGAAAACACTTATTTGTAAATGTAATTGCAGCATAAAATTTTTATTAAAATACTTTATCTAATTTTGATTAAAATCAATATAATTTCAGAATATGAGAATAATATGAATGAATATGAACAATATGAATATTTCTGTACTGATAAGTATAAAGGGTTTAAGTCCAAAAATGTCGATTTTGAGTTAAGTACATAGTCAGACTCAGAAAAATATTCTCAATCGATTGGTATAAAGGATTTAAGTCTATGTCATTTAGTCTTTGAGAAAATCGATTGGTAAAAAAAGGTTCAAATCAGAAATTTACCATTACGTATGGTACTAAATATTTAATTCAGTTCTTTCCTGTTTTTAAATGAAGGTTGACAATCACTGAATGGTATAAAGGGTATAAACCAACATAATCCCTTTTCCCTAATCGATTCTTCTGATTTATTTTTAGACAGTTTAATTTTATTTTTCGTTTCCTGAAAAATCAAGAATATGGACTTAAATCCTTTATACTTATCAGTACAGATTTAATAATATGAATATTGAATAATATGAATATTTAATATAATTTCAATGTGAAAAATCTAGGTATATTTTGTGAGTTTATAACATTAACACTAGATTTAATGGATATAGAAAAATTGCCATACTTTTTTGTTTTTAAATACTTTTTTCTTTTTTTTTAAACGCAGTATCACATAAAAAAAGATATCTATATGACTACTGACAGACTTTTTACTTTTTCATCTTTTTCAATGAAAGTGAAGAATTTTCGAGACGTCAAATAATTCTTATAGCAATTCCAGACACATAATTTATGCCGGAGCTTTTTTAGTACCCACCTTTTATCTCCACCACTTTTCCTAAAGGGATTTTTTTTTTTTTTTTTTTTTTTTTTTTTGTTCATTAAATACATATTGGAAAAATTTTTAATACAAATAAAGTGCGGTGTACAATTTTTTGTTTGTTTGTTTGTTTGTTCATTAAATACATATTGGAAAGAATTTTAATACAAATAAAGTGCGGTGTACAATTTTTTTTTTTTTTTTTGTTCATTAAATACATATTGGAAAAATTTTTAATACAAATAAAGTGTGGTGTACAATTTTTTTTTTTGTTCATTAAATACATATTGGAAAAATTTTTAATACAAATAAAGTGCGGTGTACAATTTTTTTTTTTTTTTTTTTTTTTTTGTTTGTTTGTTTGTTTGTTTGTTCATTAAATACATATTGGAAAGAATTTTAATACAAATAAAGTGCGGTGTACATTTTTTTTTTTTCTTTTTTTTGTTCATTAAATACATATTGGAAAAATTTTTAATATAAATAAAGTGTGGTGTAATTTTTTTTTTTTTTTTGTTCATTAAATGCATATTGGAAAATTTTTTAATAGAAATAAAGTGCGGTGTACAAAAAAAAAAAAAAAAAAAAATCTGTGTTAAGAGTGCTCCGTATAATTTAAAACCGTTAAATGTTTGAAATTCTTACAACAGACTTATTAGCATGAAAAACTTTGTCCTTGTACCACTTATTAAAATTGAAAAGAGAGGGGGGGGGGGGGGGGGAGAAAGAAAGGTGTGAATCTAGCTTTACAAAAATTCCGTATTTTAAATTTATTTATTACTTTTCTATAAAATGTGTAATTTTCAGTTAGAATAATGCATTGGTGAATGATCTGGTGCAGATTTTACACCACTCTTTTCACATAGTGATATTTCAAATCATTCGCTAGCTCAAACACAATAGAATGTCATCATAGAACTCTCCTTGAGTTTAATTAAATAATATTTTACTTTTAAAACCACCAATTTTCAAATAAATTTAGCGATTTTGTCAATATAATGTAATAATTCCTTTTTTCGGCCAATATTTTATTTTTGCCAAAATCAATTAAAATATAGTGATTTTTTAAGAAGAAAAGAAAGAAAAAGAAGGGAGAGGGAGCGAAAGATTCATCCTCTAAAACCTAATGTTGGAAAAGGAAAGTTGGCAGTTTGGACATTTCAAAAATCAATGGAGAATAGCTTGTGTAAAGAAAAAAAAAAAAAAAAAAACTTATTCTAAGTACTATTTTTTAAAAATGCGTATAAATTTAAATAAAATGATAGAATTTTCGACTGTAAGCTAATAACAACTACTTTTAGCTAATTTTTAATTTAATAAAAATCGGTTTAAAATTCCCCGATGTTTTAAAAATGCATTTTTAAGTTACAATAATAATAATAATAATAATAATAACAATAACAATAAAACGAGCGATTTATAAAGTCAAAGATTGTTAGATTATAAAACTTATTTCATATAATTTAGAAACTGGAAAATTGATAAATCACAAATTTTAAAATTTTAGTGCAAAGTGGCTCGTAAAAACGAATTTTAATTTTAATTATTATTATTATTATTATTATTATTATTATTTTATTATTATTAAAATCACACAATCAACTATGGAAAAAAATCATAGTTATTGAAATTTTTATTTTTCCGACTGAGTGAAAATAATGCCTGGACCGGGAGTCGAACCCCGGAGCTTTGACTTACAAGGTCAAGGCTCTACCAATTGAGCTATCCCGGCCGACAACCGGTCAGCATTACTTACTCAGACAACCTTTAGGCAGAAACATCTCTGGTCTATCATGTAGATAGCTCGACAGAAAATAAGCCGCAGGAAATGGAAAACACCATTAAACAATGGGAGAAAGAAATACAATTTTTTTTATTAAAATCCCACAATCAACTGTGGAAGAAAATCATATTTATTGAAATTTTTATTTTTCCGACTGAGTGAAAATAATGCCTGGACCGGGACGCATTATTTTCACTCACTCCCGGTCCAGGCATTATTTTCACTCAGTCGGAAAAATAAAAATTTCAATAAATAGAATTTTAATTAATTTTACAAAGTCCATTATAAATAAACTTCCTGAAGCATATCTAAGAACCATCCCGAACGAATCGTCATTCCAAAGAATAAAAGAATAAAATACTAATTACGATTAAAAGAAAATCTGCACTGAAATCAATCTATTTGTTTAGAACAGTGATTCTCAACCTTTTTTTTTTTTTTTTTTTTTTTGTCGCGGCACACTTTTAACGATTTCAAAATTTGGCGGCACACAAAGAGAAAAATAAGTTTATGAAAGGTCACAGTTATCGAAGAAAAAAAAAAAAAAAAAAAACAGTTAAAAATATGGTATTTAACTGTAAAAATAAGTTTTCTTTTATAGTGTACTTTTCTTTAAATTAAACAAGCTTTACACGTAATAATAATAAAAAAAAAGCATTATAATTTTTACTATATACATTTCTGAACTTTTGCGGCACACAAAAGTGCCGCGGCACAGTGGTTGAGAATCACTGGTTTAGAAGCTACAAGGCTGACAGAAAAAGACTCCGAACTTATAACGCTCCTCTTTTTTCGTTGGTGTTAAAAAAAAAAAAAAAAAAAAAAAAAACCATCATTTCCATATTTTGCAATAAAGTTACACACAGAAAGAATTAAAAAAAAAAAAAAAAAAAAAAAAAAAAGATTTAGTTAAATTAAACCCCTTTTTCTATAAAATCTTTAATTTTTATTTGGAAGAATGACAGCCTCCAAATTATGAAATGTCAAAACAGGACTTTTTTTTGTAATATCTGTGATTTTTAAACAAATTTAGCGATTGTTTTATTGTGAAATAATAACTATTTTCACACAACTTTTAGTTTCAGACAAATTTTAATCAACCCAAGCTATCGTCAAGGAAGCCTTTCAATGGTTTGCAAAAATTGCATTGAAAATTGCTGAAACAATGGGAAGTTTCAAGAGCTACTAGTCAAAACAGAAAAGGGCTTAGTTCTCTAAATCTTAACGAGGGGTGGCATCAGCTAGGGGGTCGAAGGGGCACAGTCTTCCGTCGGGGGGTTTCCACCCATCGGGGCATATTCCTATAATCTGTTGGGATAAAAATTTCAATTTTTCTCCTTTTAGCAGCATTTTTCACCTTTTATGGATTTGGTGCATTCCATTTTTTTTCTTTTTTTTTTTTTTCCAAAGAATCTCTCAAGTAAAGGGAGTGTTATGATTCCGATCTAAGTATCTTGTATAACTTAAAAACTTGTCACAGAATGTTGAAATCGTATATTTGAGACTTTAGTGATATTTTATTATTCCCTGCCAGACTTTCTCTTCTCGACTGACCACCTTAAGAGACTTCAGAGTTTTCAGTGATGTACCTTTATTTGCGTATATGCGTGAATGGTGCTCGGTAAAAATGGCAACGGAAATAATGACAACCGGAAAAATGGCAACGGAAATAATGGCAACCGGGAAAAATGGCAGCTGAGGAAATGGCAGCGGTAAAATTGGTAACAACTTGATAAATGGAGAAAGTTGCAATTATCTATCTAAATAAAGAGAACTGTTTTTATGTGTGTGTGTGTGAGAGTGATTGATGTGTGGGCTGAACGACAAAAAGTAGTTTTCGAACTACTAAATACAATTGACTTCCAATAAAATCCCTAAAATATCATCAACAGTCATGTATATTTTGAAATTGAAGATAAAATTTACTTGTTTGCTTTCAAATTATGGAATAGAGCAGGTGCATGTGGCGTCACTGAGATAAACATTGACAAAATGATTTTGCATGTGCTTTAAAATGTAGGCAAAAGGTGGGATATATAGCTATATACTTTCATTTCTCTAATATTTTTAACACGTTTTACATTTCTGCTAAGATTTAACCATTGTTATTGCTTGTTATATAAATGGATATTATGTGGTAGCTTTTAACTGAAAAATCTGTATTAAAATATTTTCAATGTAAAAGTATTTTTTTCTATGTCAGATTATGGGAAAAAATAAATAAATTATTATTTAATATAAAAATATAATTAAAAATTACTGTATTTATTAAAAATCAAAATGATTAATAATAAAATTAATTTGTTCAATAGAACTATTTGAGCTTTTAATTGAAAAATCTATTTCTAAATACTTTTAATATAAAAATATTTTTTTTTCCTGTAAGTAATTAAAAATTAAAAAAAGAAAGAAAAGAAAAAATGTAAAAATTTGGAAAGTATTATTGTTTTAGTTTTTAATAGTAAAATCTATATTAAAATACTTTTAATATTATTAAAACAATTTATTTTCTATGAACGATAATAATAATAATAATAATAATAACAATAATAATAATAATAGCTAGTTAAAAAAAGAAAATCATTAAAATATTCTAATTAAAAAATAATTATTTATTTATTAAAAATATAATTTTTTATAATTAAATTAGGTGAAATTAGTTAATACTTTATAAAAAACTTTTGATTAAAATACCTATTTAGGTAGCCGACCCGTTCTGCTCTCCAAGCTGATAGACTGGTGTTATTGTTGGTGTTTGGGAATAAAGCCGTTTGACTATTCTAGTGTACTTGGCCCGAGGGGGAGTACTTTCCGGTTGAGGTCTTTCTAAGGGGTCCTAGCCCATATTTATGCAAGTTTCTGAGAAAACCATGGAAAACT
This sequence comes from Salticus scenicus, assembly GCA_963930645.1. NCBI lineage: Eukaryota > Metazoa > Arthropoda > Arachnida > Araneae > Salticidae > Salticus > Salticus scenicus. Next base: position 33,484 of record CAWVNO010001697.1, on the reverse strand, counting down.
CCGAACAGCTAAATCGATGAATTCGGCCCTTTTATCGAGCCCGGCACCTCACTTCAAGCAGCTTTGAGCTCAGAATCACTCTGCCGCTGCTGGACCCTGATAGATTGGAATTGCCGGGTTCGATCCAAGGTGTAGTTTATCAACCTACACACTCAGAATTTTCCATGTTTCTTTCTGAAAATCGCATATATCCAGGCTAGGCTCCTTAGAAAGAACTCTTATGAAAGTCATTTCACCCAGGCTTAGGACCCGTATGTTGTCAATAGGTTTTAATGCTTAAACCAACACCACCAAAATATTTTTAATTAAAAAACTTGTATATATATATATATATATATATATATATATGATTATATATAAAAAAATAATTAAAAATAATTTAATAATACATATTTATTAAATAAAATTTAATTATTAAGAATATAAATTTTTAATAATTAAATTAGTTGAAATTGCTTAATACTGTTGTTTAAGCCTTAAAATGAAAAAAAATAAATTCAAAATGCTCGTAAACATAAAAATATTTTCTCTATAATTGATTATAGGAATAAGGATCAAATTAAAATTATTTTATTTAGAAAACTTTAAAAGAAAGAGTAAATTAATTGTCTAAGAACTAAATGAATTATCAAAAACATAAATTTTAATAATTAAATTAGCTGTGATTCCTTAATACAATTTTTTCTGCTTTCAATAGAAAATATTATTTTAAAATACTTTTATTATTTAAAGATTATATTTACCTTGAATAATTATGAGAAAAAAAGTAGTCCAGGACCTAATTAAAATTATTTTATTTTAAAAATTTTAATAGAACGAATAAATTAATTATCTAAAAACTAAAAGAATTATCAAAAATATAAATTTCAATAATTTAATTAACTGAGATTGCTTAATAAAATTTTTTCTGCTTCTAGCAGAAAAAATTATTTTAAAACACTTTTAATATTAAAAGATTTAGTTTCTATGAATAATTATACGTATATATATATATATATATACAGCTAGTTAAAAAATTATTTAATGAAATATTCCAATTAAAAACACTAATTTATTTATTAAAAATATAATTTATTATAATTAGCTTAGTTGAAATCGCTGAAAAAATTTATTTGGACTTTTAATTAATAAGCCGAGCAGATTTGCTCTCCACACAGGTAGACAGGAATTTCCGGGTTCGATCCCAGATCATGATCGTCGACTCTCACGTTCTCAATCGGCTTTAACACCTAAACTACGCCCACCAAATTATTTTTTAAATAAAAAGTTATTTTAATCAATGATTATATAAAAATAATTAAAAATTATCTTAATGAATGTAATAACAAATATTACAATTAATTAATTTGTTATAATTTTACTAATGCAATGTAATCTATGTAATCTTGTGATTTAAAATAGTTTAATTTAACTCTGCTTTTATAATTTCAGTGCAAAATCAAATATTTTTAACCATATAATCAAACTTTTATTATAAATTATAAGTTTAATTCCATTCAAAATTAAAGTGTTTATTTATAATGACTAAGTCATTTCTGTCTTGCAATTGATAAATTCTAATACTCTGCGGTGCATATAATGATTGAACATACTGCATACCATTATGAGAAATTGAATTGTCTAAGAATTCCCAGTTCATAAAAAAATAATTAATTAATTAATTAATGAAAAAAATAATATGTTGTAGCCACCACAAGACATTCTTCTATATTTTCCTATATTATCGATTTAAAAAAAAACTTTGTGTAATCAGGTACAGTTTGTGAAAATATTACAGTAATTGTCAGACATACTTGGGTTAAGAGAGGGGGGTAGGCAGAGGAAAATAAAATGACTTTTTATATCACTATTATACGGTTTTAAATGATATATTCTATAACTATCACTTACTTTTTATGAGTTTATTATATACCTGAAGGAATGTGAAGGGTTGGCGTTGGAAATATTTTTTTTTTTTTTTTAACTACCTAGTACCGATTTAAATAAATGTTTGTGTATATCCCACTTACTATTTAAGAAAAATTACAGCGAGTGTTACACAAATCTGGGGATGGGACAGAATAAAACTAGTTGGCATAGGTGGACTCTGCTCAGTTCCCCATCATATTTATGTTCTTATAAATTTCTAGTACAGAACATATTATGTTAATGTTAAGAGAAATTAATTTGACCAAACGCTTGACACAGTGACAGAATGAAATCCCCGCCTAATAGGCTATCCACCGTTCACTTCGATATATTTATCTTATTCTAATATATTAATTTATTTTATCAGGGTCAATTCCGTTGTTTAGTTTTCATGCTACTATTTCCAATGCAATAATCCTCAAAATTCATATTTATATGAAAAATTTACAATTTCGCTATGTTGATAAAATCGTAAATTACGAATAATTTACGAAATTTTCCTGTAGAATATTTGTATTTAATCATGTTCAAACAAATATCATAAATGTAATTTTGAAGTTGTCGTATGTATTTATGATCCTCAAAATGGAAGTTTATGCTCAATTTTGCCATATTCTGACATGTTAAGTAAATCGAAAATTCTAAATAACTTACGAATTTTTTAAATTGGAAAATCCATAGTCTAATGACATTCATGCCAGTACCCTAAATAATATTTAGAAAGTGGTTTGACATCTTTACGATGAAAATATCCCTCAAGATTGACGTTTATGTGAAATTTTGCTCTATTCTGCCATGTTAAGAAATTCGTCAATTTCCAATAACTTGCGAGATTTTCAAAGTAGCATATTTATAGTTACTGATATTCATTCCGGCATCAAAACCGATATTTTAAAACTGGTCTGACATGTTTACAGTAAAAAGTTTCCATTTAATGCACATTTAAGTGAATTTTTGTCCTATTCTCCCATGTTAAGAAAATCGTAAATTTCTAATAACTTACGAAGTTTTTTAATTCGAATGTTGCAAATGAATAGGGTTCTTGCCAGTGTCGAAAGTAATATTTTAAAACTGATTTGACCTCTCTGCGACAATTTGTTCTTGAGATATCGTGTACACAGACTAACAAACTAACGGACTAACACACTAACAGACACCCTACAGACAGACACTATACAAATTTTGTCATTCTCGGATTCCTCACACCTGAAAATTTGTAAAAAAGTCAGAAAACGGAGGTCGAAAATTTTCACGATTACCAGTTCCCGAAACCTATAGTATGATGGGGAACTAAAAAGGAGTTGTTTTTACATCACTATGCTAGCTATTTATATGAAACTTTGTTTGACTACCACTTACTTTTTATTAAAATTATAATGAAAGTTACTTGTAGTTAAAAAGGGGGGCGAGAGAGTGTGTGTGTGGTGATGGTGGGAGGGGGGCAGAGAAGAACAAAATCTATTCAAACAACACTTATTACCTTTGTGTGTGTGTGTGTGTGTGTGTGTGTGTGTGTGACATTTTGTGCAAATGTCAAGCATTTTTCACTTTTACCCCCTCTCCTTAGCCCCCAAGATATACATAACAATCAGCGTAAATATTCCTAAATATTCAGTGATATTTATAACAAATTTTATTAAAATGAAAAATAGTGATATAAACATTTATTTTCTTTCCTTCTGTGACCCCCCCCCCCCCTCAGACATATGTAACTTCACTGTAATGTTTCATTAATAGTAGTGATATTTACACAAAATGTCAATTAAAAGAAATGGATAATAAGTGTTATTTAAAAAGGTTATTTTAATTTTCATCAGTCCCCACCCTTGTCAACTGTAGGTAACTTTCAGTATGATTTTAATAAAATGTAATTGATAGGACAAAGTTTCATATAAATAAGTAGCATGGTGATATAGAAACAACCATTTTCTTCACTTCCCCCTTCCCTTAGTGAACCGTCCAGATATATGTGTAATACTCACTGTAATTTTTCTTAAACAGTACGTTGTACATACGGTTGCGTGCTACTTCTGAGCGTGTGATTTGCGAACCGTGCTATTTGAGAACTGATCTTACACCTGGCAGCTTATTCCTTCCCCATTTCAAGATAAGGGGGTATCGTGCCAGAGAGCACTGTCATAATTCCCTAATCGATAAAGGGGATTAGCTACTTTTGTTAAAAGCTGCCAGTAAAAAAAGAACGATTAAGTGGGACTGTGAAAGTTCATCATTCTCATTTTTATTCGAGTATGCTCCCTCTTTCGTTCAAGATAAATTGGTAGCGAAAGCGAACGAACAGCTTTTAGGCAATCTCTTAAATTTCTGCTAAGATACATGATTATGTTGTGTGGATAAATGTATATGGATGCTTTTAATTTGTATGAAAATACATTGTATGCGTGTATATATATATATATTGTGAGTGCATGTGAAATTTTTTACACCGTAATAGTCAAATTAGGTATTTCAATTATAAAACTATTGTTAAAAAAAAATATAAAAAAAAATCTATGACTGACAAACACTGATTCATAAGGTAGGGAAGGCATATGTTTATGTTTTCTTAATCCCTTTACAGTTGACTACATACATGCAAGAAAAAAAATTGTGTCATATTTATTTATTATTGCTTTTATAAATTATCTCTCGGAAGAAAATAGTGTTATTTGCATATGCATATTGTATAACAGGTCCTCATATATAACTTTTTTTTTTTTTTTTTTTTTTTTTTTTTTTTTTTATACATGTGTGTATTTGCACGTTAATTTTTATTTATGTATACATTTTTTTATTTATTTACATCAAGTTAATTTTTATTTACATCAAGTACTGACTTATCATTACAATAAACATACATTATCAAGGAAGACTTTAATTAATAAATATTTGCATTTAGAAATAAAGCCTTTTACAAGGCAAAATATAATGAAAAATTTATTATGAGTTGTATATTGTTGTTGTTTATATACAATAAACATAAACAAAAAACAACAGAAAACAATAATCACTAGAAGAAGAATGAGCAAAGGCCACAACGGCTTTAAAAAAAAAATAAGCAAGCGAGAAATAAAATTTAATGGGAAATCTTTGAAAGATTTGATTAATTAACATGTTAATTAAATGATCATAATGTAAATGAGATTTTAGACCATCTGCAAGTTCAGAAATATTAAGGATATTAAAAATTGTGTTAGGCAACATGTCATATTGTTCTTTTAAAGACATTAGTAAAAATGAATTTCAATTTGATTCAATAATTTAACTATTATCTTAAACATCTTAATTAATAACCTTACTTTTTAAACAATATAATTATTGGGATGTTATTTTAAACTTATGTTATACATGAATTATAATTCTAACCTTTATATTAAAATTAAAATAGTTATTTAAATCCATAGATGTTGCATAATAATGTTAATAATTTATTATTATTGTTATTATTATTTTATGCTGTTATACTTGTTTCATATTTGTTATCAGGGTTGGCAGGTTTTTGACGCATGACAATTTTTCACGGTTTAAACCATGGTTAAAACCGTCATGTGAAAATCCTCCTTGTCAAAACTGTCAAAAACCTATATTTATAATTTAATTGTCATATAAAAACTTAGTTTAATAAAATATAGTTTATAAAGATTTTTTGAAAAGTAAATACAGTCGGCTGCAAACTTATTCGAGCACTAGCCAATAATTCCTATGTTTAAAAAGTACACTTAAGACTGTTTTGCTGAGTAAATCCTTGTCGAATCATGTTCTTAGACTGATTAAGAACATGACTCGACAAGGATTTATTTAACAAAGCTGTATTAAGTGTACTTTTTTTTGGCAAGGATTATTGCTAGTGCTCGAATAATTTTGCAGCCGACTGTACATTGATGTTCTTTGAAAAACACATTGCTACAACATTTTGATTAATGTAAAAAACAAAACTTTAGGCTTTTATAATTTTATTATGAATTAATTTTATGTTCTTCTAAATATGCGGTGACACTTTTATGTATTACTACGATATTTATTTGTAACTACGCTTAATATTGTATATGTTAAACATATTAATGTTTTTGGAGAAACATTAATATGTTTTGATTAATATGAAACAAAAACTTTAGGCTTCTGAAAATTCATGATTTATAAATCATTGATAGATCATTTTGATTGATAAATCATTTTATTTGCAATATAACATTGTGTATTTCAATTTCTTTAGTATTGTGCTTTTAGTATTATATATTTAACCAGTAAAATAAAGCATAGCCTAAAATTTTGCATTTAAATATTTTATAGAAAAATATAACTTTTTTTTTTTTTTTTTTATGACTGTTGATATAGCAAGTTTTTAAGAAAAAGCAATGATTCTGGATGTTAAACAAGCTTGAATTGTGTCTGAAATTCTTAAAATTACCGTGAAACAAGAGAAATAAGAACGCTCTCTGGACATGCGTAAATAGTAATAAATTTAATATTTACTCATACAGTTTTCAAAAAATTTTATTATTCTACGCTGTAGGGTCTAACAGCGGTCAAGTGGTTCTACACGGTTCGATCACAGGGCGTGTTCGTTGGCCTAGCCATTAAGAGTTTTTTGTGGTTTTCTCCGAAACCTTCATAAATACGGGCTAGGACCCATTAGAAAGTCCCCCACAGAGGTTACTTTGTTTGGCCTGTGTATGTTTCTGTTGTAATTTATTTGGCTGGCTGTTCTTCGTTCCAAAGCAATATAAAATGCTTTGCCCAGTCCCAAGCCTGGGAAAGAAGTGTGAGGGGAAAATTTGCAAACTTAAAATGCGACTGAAATATATATATATATATAAAGCTACCAAAGTTTTAAGACATTTATAATAATTTATAGTGAGGAAAAAAAATGCATTGAAAATATTTTGAAATAGCCTTTTTAAATAAAAGCAAAGAAAATTGTATTTAATCAGTCCCAGCAAATTTAATTACTAAAATTAATATATTTAATAATTAAATTAGTCTTTTTAAATTAAATGATTTTAATTACCTCCTCAGTTTATGATCAATGATAGGAAAAAATATCTATGTTTAAGAGCATTATAAAATGAAATTTGCAGTTAAAAGCCAAAACAACAGTATTAATCAATCTCAACCAATTTAATTATTAAAAATTTTATTTTTAATCATTGAAAGCCGACTTATAAAAAATCTTTTCTAGATTTTTTTTTTTTTTTTTTTTAGTTAATTTTTTAAACAAATTTTTATTTTTTTATTTATTAATTTTAATCATTCATAGAATATATATATATATACATTAAAAGTACTTAAAAATGGATTTTTCCAATTAGAAGATCAAACAAAGAAATTTAAGTATCAAAAATTTTAATTTTCAATAAATAAAATAGTTTTTAATTAGATTTATATATATATATATATATATATAAATTTTTTTAAAGAAATGAGCACTGGAGGGGGGGTGTCAATTCACAGATATATTTATTAGCAATAACTTTATAAATATCTAATTTTGCAAATATGATATAAAAATTAATTTTCATGTACACAATATATATATGTGTGTGTGTGTGTGTGTATCCGAGCAGCACTCGGATACTTAAATAAACTCCAAACAACAGTATTAAGCAAATGTACCTAATTTAATTGTTAAAAATTATATATATATTAGAATATCTTATTAAATACCTTTTTAACTAATTTTTCTAATTATAATAATACTTATCTACCTCTAATATCTACCTATATATATATATATATATATATATAAACTTTTAATATTAAAATTATTTTAAAATAGATTCCTTTTCTCCCCCATTTGAAACATTACCATTAAATAATCTCAACCAATTCATTAGAAATATATATATTTTTTTATTAGTTAAATTGTTTATCTAAAACTATTTTTATTTATTTAATTTCATTTTTAATCATTCATAGAATTTTTCTTTTTAATTAAAAATATTTAAAAATTGGTTTTTCAATTAAAAGCTCAAATAGTTCTGTTAAACAAATTAAGTATTAAAAATTGTCACATTTGATAAATAAAGTAGTTTTTAATAATTTTTTTAAAATACTTAGAATATATATATATACATATACACACACACGAAGTATTTTGAATACAGATTAAAAGCATCTATACATATTTATCAGCGCATATAACGATCAATAATCATGTTTAAAACACAGGCAAAATTTAAACGATCTTATCAGCTTATCTATGATCAGAGAGGGGACATACCCAAATAAAAATGAGAAGGGTTGACTTTCAAAGTTCGAATATATCATTTTTCTTCCAGACGACTTCTAAAACAAAAACAGTTATAGATTCATAGATTAGGAGAGGGGAAATGGGCTCAATGGGAGGGGAAAGAAGCCGAGGGCAAGCTAACAGGTGTTCCATTCGGAAAACACACGATAATCCCCTATTTCAGAAATCACACGGTCGCAAGTAGCACGACACCGTACACACACACACACACACATATATATATATATATATTTATTTATTTATCGATAATAGGGTAGTTTAAAGAATAATATATTTTACTTCCACCTGCGCTCCCTTGCCCCCCCCCCTCCCCAGGTATATAATACATTCATTGTGATCGTCATTAAAAGCAAGTGATAGTTATAGAATGTATTATTAAAATCGGTAAAATGGTGATTGTATAACAATCATTTTATGTTTCTCTGCCCTCCCCCCTTCCTTTCTTTAACTCTCCATCCTCCAAGTATGTCTGAAACGGGAGGCGGAAAAAATCGCAGTCGGAAAAAATCGCACAGAAAAATAAGACGAGCTGATGGAACTTGTTTATAAACAGCTGTGTAACATATATATATATATATATATATATATATATATATATATATATATATATATATAAAAAGAGAGAGAGCATTTTATAAAATAGTTATTTTATCTTACTTTTTTAATATTTTCTTTTTTCTTTCTTAATTTGAGGTCTGTAAACTAGCAAATTCTCATTTTGACTGTGTGCAGTAAAATGGCTGGGGTTGGAATAGTAATCGGGGAGGGGGGGGGGAGACATAATACCAGAAAGAACGGCTACGGTAAAAATGGCGGTTATAAAATTAGTAAAAAACATTACCAGAGTGTAGAGTCAACAATATTTTTTATATTAGCAATTGAGAAATAATTGAATGTTAAAAGATAAAAATATGTACAAAGTATCGTTTATAAATATTCATATATATAATAATATTCCTTTCCTTTTTTTTTTTTTTTTAATTGCCTACGAGTAAAGTACGTCTCATTTGCACTTGCAGTATACACGTTTCCCCTCAAGATGATAATACTTGTTTTTTCGCTCCCCTCCCCCCCCCCTACTCGTCGTGCAACAAATGTTCATATTGAAGTTGATGGACATGTCAAAGTGTGAGCAAGGTCAAGCATAATTCGCAAAAAGAAAAAAAAAATCTTTTCAAATGATCACTTTAAATAGGAGACACCAGGATTTAGAGTTTGATTTGTGATAGTTTGACACCTTCCCCTACTTGTATTATTACTGAATGAAACTTGAAAGAACTAGTTCCCCCGAGGTATTTGCAAAAGATCTTGCGCGATTTGGTATTGGATATATTTTGAGTATTTTGAGTTTTTTTTTTTTTTTTTTTTTTTTTTTTACTCCTCATAATATGAACAGAAATAAATATTTCTAAGTGATTCTGCGATTGGAAAACCCAAATAATCTTGTATGAATAATTCAGCTTGCACATTGTAAAATGTGATTTTTTTTCATTAGAAATTGATATGAGTGGGAAATATGTATCTATATATATAAAAGAGCAGTCTGTCTGTGTGTGTGTCTGTGTGTGTCTGCCTGTCCGCTATAGAAACCTAGGCCGTTTCACCGACCGGGACAAGATTTGGCACGGTTAATGTTTACGACCCGATAAACACAACGCCGCAAGCGATTTTACAAAATTCGCAACCCAAGGGGGGAAGGGGGCGGCAAAACGTAATTTCACAAAATCCTTTATATCTCAAAGAAAAAAACAGATATCCTTAAAATTTTTGCTTCAAAATATAGCTAATACAAATGTCTAAAAATCGGTTTCTGGAATTTTTGAAATTCGGTCCCCAAGGGGGGCGGGGGGGGGACGTGATTTCACATGCGTAAAACGTGATTTCGCATAATCCTATATATCTCAAAAAAAAAAAAAAAGATATACGTGAAATTTTTGCTCTAAAATAGAGCTAATGCAGCTATCTAAAAACCAATTTCTGGAATTTTAGAAATTCAGACCCAGGTGGGGCAGCAGGGGGGGGGGGTATGGAGCAAAAACACATAGAAATACAGTTAGGCCGTTCAAAATTGGTACAGATAGGTTTTAAAGGCCTGCAAGTAGAATGGGGGTATTTTCGATTGTGTAAAGTTATTATGAGGGGCAAGAAGGGGGGAGGGGAGGGGGACAAAAAATAAAAATAGTGTCAGATCGTTCAAAATTGGTACATAGAGGTTTTCGATACTTACAAATCGATTGCGGATACTTTTGAATTTGTAAAATTATTAGGAGGGGCGAGTAAGGGGGGGGTATGGGGCAAAAACAAATAGAAATACAGTTAGGCCGTTCAAAATTGGTACATATAGGTTTAAGAGGCCTGCAAGTCGAAAGGGTATATTTTCGAAAGTGTAAAGTTATTAAGAGGGGCGAGAAGGGGGGAGGGGAGAGGGGGCAAAAAAATAATAATAGATCGTTCAAAATTGGTTTATAGAGGTTTTCGATACTTACAAATCGATTGCGGATATTTTTGAATTTGTAAAATTATTAGGAGGGGCGGGTAAGGGGGGCTATGGGCAAATACAAATAGAAATACAGTTAGGCCGTTCAAAATTGGCACAGATAGGTTTAAGAGGCCTACAAGTCGAATGGGGATATTTTCGAAAGTGTAAAGTTATTAGGAGGGGAGAGGGGGGGGGAATAAAAATAGAGTTAGATCGTTCAAAATTGGTTTATGGAGGTTTTCGATACTTAGAAATCAATTGCGGATATTTTCGAATCTGTAAAATTATTAGGAGGGGCGGAAAGGGTGGGGCTATGGGCAAAAACAAATAGAAATACAGTTAGGTCGCTCAAAATTGGTACAGACAGGTTTTAAAGGCCTGCAAGTCGAATGAGGATATTTTCGAAAGTGTAAAGTTATTAGGAGGAGAGGGATAAGCGGACAGAGGGTCAAATAAATAAATAAATAAAGTTAGATCTTTCAAAGTTGGCACATAGAGGTTTTTGAAACCTACAAATTGCGGATATTTTCGAATTTCTAAAAATTTTAGGATAGCCAGGAGCGGGAGGGACGAAAGGACAAAACAATAGAAATAGAGTTAGACCGTTCAAAATTGGCACGTACAGGTTTTTGGGACATACAAATCGAATGCAGATATTTTCAAAAGGGAAAAATTATTAGGATAGAGGGGAAGGGGGTGGTAAAGGGGAAAAATATAGGAATAAGATTTAGAGCGTTGAAAGTTAGTATTATTAGGTGTTAAAGTCCGATAAATCGATTCCGAATATTTTCGAAAATGTAGAATTATTACGAGGGGCGAGAAGGGTGTGAGCGCTGGGGAAAAAATAAAGAAATAAGAAATTTAGATAGAACGTTGGAAATTAGTATTATTAGGTTTACCCCCCCCCCCCCCCCCAAAAAAAAAAAAAAAATATTGCAGATGTTTTTGAAAGTGTAAAATAATTAGGAGAGGCGAGAACTATGGTCAATGGAACACGCGCGCCATGAGCGCGTGTATACATTGCTGCAGGCACTGGGGGCCCTTACCGATCATTCCAACGATGAAAGATGAATATTTTGGTATTTTATATTCATGTTTTTTCCCTTGCGATAATATAGTGAATCGTTAAGAATGTCGAACATAAATGCGCTCACAAAGCGCAATGGCCTGCGCTGCCGAAGGCAGTGGGGACTAGATGCGACATTTTTCCAGATTAGATTATTTTCTCCCTTTTTTATTCACATGATAAAAATTAATGCAAATTTGAGAATTCATTAATTATATAGTGATTCATTTAAAAATAGTGAACAGCGAAGCTTTCGTTGCCTGCTAGTATTTAATATTGACAGCAGTGGCGGATTTAAGGGGGGGGGCTAGGGGGCTGAACCCCCCCCCCAAAAAAAAAAAAAAAAAAAAAAAAAAAAAAAAACACTGACATTCACAACTGAATATTGCAATTGTAAATTTTTTATTTGTCTAGAATAACATTTTGAAAAATCTCAGCCCCCCCCCCTCCCTCCAAAAGTCAAGTTCTGGATCCGCCACTGATTGACAGCACCAGTTTTTAATATTGCTCCGGTATTTAATCACTTTGGTGATAGTGACCAGAAAGGCTGAGTTTATGTATATGCTAAATGATGCAAATGGATTAATATTCATTAAAAGGAAATTGTTTACTGTAATCCGTAATGTTAACGAATTATTTCATTTGGTCTTTAAAGAACTGTGACACCAATAAGCCTCTTTTGCAATTAGTATATATTATGATGAACATTAATAACATTCACGAATTTCAGAAAAGTTGTAGAACATTTCCATGAGTTATCGTTTCGACAACAGAAAGATAAAATTAAGTAATATACATTTGGAAAATATATAAATTATCATATTAATTTAATATTTTTATTAGATTATTTGGACGTACTACATATTTGTATTTACACAGATGGATAAACTCATATAATGTATAAATATCAACTAATGGTATTAGAAAGTCCCCCAATAAAGATCCGTCCATCCATGCTTATATTCCTTGTGCTGACAATTGACCTCCCATACACCACTAGTCACTACCATACCACCTGTCTTATGACAAGTTGAAAAGAAATCGTATAAATTTCTCTCTCTCTCTCTCTCTGTATATATATATCATGAAAAACGGCAGTTTTTCGAGTGACGCAAGCGGAAGGACAAACGGACGGAACGCTGCGAACTCATATATACGCCTAGTTTGACATCAGAGAGATTTGTAAAAGCCGACACTTAATATCTCAGCAAATATGCCATATTTTGTTCTGATATTTTCAAAATAGTCTTTTATCGTCGGTCTTAATCTATCCTGAAAATTTTACGTTTCTACATGCAGTATGTTTTGAGATCTGAATCTCAATTTAAAGCCAAAAAGGGAAAATGTGTGGTGTACGCTGCAAGGATGTAATGAAAAAATATCTCTAAAACCGCACGAACGATTTTAATTTAATTAATATATGTTGTTAATGGGATCTTTCTGAATCTAGTAACGTTTTCGTTTTTTTCAGGAAAACTCTTGTTTTTTGTAAAAGTTGCTTTAAAAATAGAACTATATTACTCCGCCAAAATGCATGCTTTTATTCAGCGAAAATGTCGTAATTCGGTTCTCACTTTCAAGGCACGTTGGTTGGCTGACCAACGTGAATGCAGTCAATGAATTATTTAAACTTCCCCTTTTTTTTAACGCAAAAATACTTTATTACATTTTTTATATATTTATTGTATATATACTAAGTCAAATTCACTTAAATATATTTTCTCTTCTGCTATGAAAAAGATATTTTTGAATTTAAAATTTCATATTTAGTCAAAAAAGTATTTAGATAACATTTTAAATAAGGAAGTATTTTGTAATTTTAGACATTCCATTTTATCATAATAATGATGAATTTACAATTTTTTAAAGCAAAAAATTTTTAATAATTCATAAACATCGATTTTGTAGTAGCTCAATCATTTGCGATTTCTATTCATGTAACCTTCCGCTGAGGGAATAGGAAAAAACAGCAAAAGCAGTTTTGGCGCCATCTTTTGATTTTATTTTAAATTAAAACATACACTTTTGCAAATATATATATATGTATATATTTCTTTTTAAAAATTAAAAATCTCTTTTCAAAATACAGTTAAAGTTTATTCATATATTCACTTTTCAGACTTTAAAGTGATACATATTTTAAATATTAATATCTTTACTTTGAATCCCATAATAATTTATTTAAAAAATATAATTCTCTCTTTCTTTCTTTTTTTTTTTAAATTAATTAATTTCTGCATGAAAAATTCCATTTCATAAATATATTTACAACTACAATAAACAAAAAACCCTCCTTTAATTTTAAATAATTATTTCTACATGTTTCTAAGCAATTAAAAGTGTTTTTTTTTTTTTTTTTTTTTTTTTTTTTTTTTTTTTAAGAAAAATAGTTTAAATATCGGAATGTATATTGTTTATCATGAAGGTAATAATTTGGCCATCTAGTGGCGCCATCTCGTGACTTATATTGAAACCATATACATTCCTATATTTTATTTATTTTTCTTTAAAAAAAAAGGGGGGGGCACTTTTAATTGCTTAGAAACATGTAGAAATATTATTTAAAATTAAAGGAGTTTTTTTTTTTTTTTTTTTTCTTATCGTTGTTGTAAATATATTTATGAAATGGAATTTTTCATGCAGAAAATAATTAATTAAAAAAAAAAGAAAGAAAGAGAGAATTATATTTTTTAAATAAACTATTATTGGTTTCAAAGTAAAGATGTTATTTATTTATTTTGATGTGTTTTTCAATAATTGCTATATTTGACACATTTTTCATAAATTTTAATTCTATTTTAATTTTTTTTTTAAATATACAGCGTATTTATCCCCTTTTTCATTCCCTACCCATTATTGCTTTAAATAATAATAATAAAAAAATTAGTTTGATTATGTTAATATTTAAAATGTGTATCATTTTAAAGTCTGAAAAGTAAATATATGAATAAACTCTAACTGTATTTTAAAAAGAGATTTTTAATTTTTAAAAAGAAGTATATATATAACTTGTATTTTCCATGAAACTTAAGCTTAACTTGTATTTTACTTAACTTGTATGAACTTCAGCTTAACTTGTATTTTCCATAAATTTTTTCTCCAAATGATTTTATCTTATTTTTTAAATTATAAAAATGTAGAGCTTAATTTATATTTTGTCTATTTTCTTCCACTAAATATTTTTATGAAATAATTTTTACCTGCACTTTTGATGAAAATTTAAAATTGTGACTATTGGAGCAGTATCTATACTTAGTCTCAAAAGGGAAAAGAAAATAAATAAATTTCCATTTTTAACATTAACTTGATTTTTTTTTTTTTTTTTTTTTTTTTTTAATTGTTTAATTTGCATTTGTAATTCTTTAAAAAGAAACTTGCAAAATGTAAATTACGTAATTCTAACTTAAATTTGAAATTTCCCACTTATTATTGTTATTATTATTTTAAAGAGTTTGAGAATCCCACTCAATATTTTTTTCTAGTGCGAAGCTTCTCCATTTTGTTTCCAAGTGGCAGGCTACTTGAAAATTTGTCAGCATGATAACATTTGAAATACTGAATTAATTCAAACTAAATTTGTAGTCTGGATTTATCTCAGAAATGTATTTGTTATGTTCATTTGCCAACTTAATCTACCCTCTTGTTTCCCTGTGCCAGCCCACTGAAAAATTCAAATTTACATTAGAAAGGTTTTATGAACCGATTTGCTTAAAACTCCATATATACAAGCCTTCATTAATAAATCCACGAAGTCCATTAATAAATTGTAGCTGCCATCTTGAAAAAAAAAATGGTGGCAACTTCATAATAAAAAAATAATCAGTTCACCCTTCCTAGGAGCCAGAAGGACTTGTTTTTATTTTTTGATCAATATCCCCTAAAAAGTAATGATATCAGTACAAAAAACCCTTAACGGGTTAAAATTTTGTGACGCCGCTACTTTATGGCTATAAGAATTTGAAATATGAGTCTTAAAAATAATGATATCAAATTTTAAGTGACGCTTTGCAATTAGTTAAAATATACATAGATTTACTTATTTGATCATTTACTTTCTACTTTTATTTATATTTATAATGCAAGCGTAATATTTTTAGCTTCAAGATCAGACAGATATATAAAATACACTCACCGATGCTTTTTCATTTACATTTCAAATTCAAAATAACAGTTTTAAAAGGAATGATATAAAAATTCCAGTGGCGCCTCGGTGTTATTTTAAAAGATTTGTTTTTAGATTCCACTAAAACTACTTTTGTTTTGTCTAATAAAGTATATTTACATATTGAAACAGTGCTTTTAATTTTCAAATATACTGTCAAATAATTATACTTTCACTGAGTTTGCATTATAAATTAAAATTATTTATTTCAATAAATTGATTTATCTTTTGCGTCACGCTATCCAAAACTGCAAGTAAAATCTGTGTAAATGTTTTCGTTACGTCACACTACCTCTTTGCGCAAATTTTCACTCAGTTGGATACTATGATATACTATGTTTTGGATAGCGTGATGCAAAAGATAAATCAATTTATTGAAATAAATAATTTTAATTTATAATGCAAACTCAGTGAAAGTATAATTATTTGACAGTATATTTTAAAATTAAAAGCACTGTTTCTATATGTAAATATACTTTATTAGACAAAACAAAAGTAGTTTTAGTGGAATCTAAAAACAAATCTTTTAAAATAACACCGAGGCGCCACTGGAATTTTTATATCATTCCTTTTAAAACTGTTATTTTGAATTTGAAATGTAAATGAAAAAGCATCGGTGAGTGTATTTTATATATCTGTCTGATCTTGAAGCTAAAAATATTACGCTTGCATTATAAATATAAATAAAAGTAGAAAGTAAATGATCAAATAAGTAAATCTATGTATATTTTAACTAATTGCAAAGCGCCACTTAAAATTTGATATCATTATTTTTAAGACTCATATTTCAAATTCTTATAGCCATAAAGTAGCGGCGTCACAAAATTTTAACCCGTTAAGGGTTTTTTGTACTGATATATATATACATATATATGTGTGTGTACATATAATTATCAGCCTTTATCAGTCCACTGCAGAATGAAGGCCTCTCCTAGGTGATTTATTTTCTGCAATAATTCTCCTTCTTGATTAATTATTTATACGAATTATTTTATTTTCATTTCCATCATTATTTTTTGTCATTTCTTCCTCCAATTTCCTCCATATAGAAATCGACATTTAATGTAAGTATACTAAAATAATGTTTTGTAGACAATGTGGTATGGTTAACTTGAGATTTACACGGCTACACTGAAATATTCAGACCTATTAAGGACTGCAGTTAAAATCTGTAGACTGCCTTTTCTTTTTCGTTAAGCATTTTTGACATTTGATTTGCCAACAATATTTAAGAGTGACTATGAATTTAGTCAGTCAATATGTATGCCTTTCAGCCCTTTTGAAGGAAAAAATAAAGATGAATATAATATATAAATTTATTTAAAATAAATAAATGAATAGATGTCAACAAGTAACAAACTTTATAATAAGGATATAAATATATATAGAGATGTGCATTTTTATGTTGCTTATTTCTTGATTAATTTATTTGTGATTATTGATGTATAATAACAAATTTTATTGATGTTTTATCACTCATAATTTTTTAACTAATTTATTGGTTTATCACGTGTTATGGTGAGTTTATTTTGATATACGTTTTTTCTTATTTTATCTCCAATGGATGTTTAGGGCCTGTGCACAAAGAAATTCTTAGCTTTTCCTATCTTTGTGTCAGAAAAACATTCATTTATTTAGGATGTTTGCATTCTACGAGGCCCTTGATAACGTTAGAATGCAAATAGCGCTGTTTTCTATTTCCAACTTGCTTTAATTCATTTAGATTTCACTTTTCTTTTTGGTTTGATTTGGATGATCTTTGTTTTTAATCAAATTAATTGTTTGAATACTGATATTAAATCATCTTTAAATTCCAACTGCATGTACTGATAATATTATATTACTGTGTATATTTATATACAATTAAATATCGTTTTTACATCTTTCATTTAGTCGTATTTTACGTTTTAATTCTGTATAAGTATAGTTGAAATTCATTCCTGTTCAATATAATGAAAAATTGCTTAATTTATACGATTCGAATATCGATAATAAATCTTTTTCTTCTTTTCTAGTATTAGCGAACTTTCTACCTCAGTCCTCCTTATTTCTTAGTTCTTCAGTTCAGTTATTAATTATCTCAAATTTCATGAGAAATTTCAAAACCTTCTACCAATTTAATCAGGAATAAGTTTCATGCCTATTTCTGTTTCAATAAATAAATATGTGCATGTCAGGTAATGTGCATTTTTCTCAACAACTGAAATGGAATAAAGCAAATTGTTGCTCTTCGATAGTGCTGGTTGGGATGTAACCGGACTATTTAAAGGAAGAAATGTAGGAGGAGAAGGAGGGGGGGGGGGAAATCCTTCATTCTCATTCATTTTGAAACCCATAGATCTATCGTAATTCAGCAATGATTGCCTTTCCAGTTTAAAATGCCAAAATATTTAGTAAATCTATTATAATAAATTTATCGTTCCTATCATAAAAATTCTTAAATTTTAAAGAGTTATTTGAGGACACCTCTATTTCGTAATTTTAATTTTCAATTGACCCAGAACACCATAATAGAATTTTTTATGCATGAATATCTGGGCTCCTTTTTTAGGGGAGGCGGAAAAAATCGCACTGGAAAAAATCGCACAGAAGAATAAAACTATATCACAGAACGTATTTCTAAACAGCTATGTAACACACACACACACACACACACACACACACATATATATATATATACATATAAAGAGAGAGAGAGAGTATTTTATGAAACAGTAATTTTGTTTTCTTTTATTTGAGGTCTGTAATCTTGCAAATTCGGGAAGGGGGGAGAGAGAGAGAGAAATGATGCCAGAAAGAATGGCTACGGTAAAAATGGAATTTAGGTAAATATGGCAACGGAAAACATGGTAACAGGAAAAAATGGCAACGATAAATATATAAAAAAAGTGTAACAAAATAAAGTAAAACGAAAAAAGATAATTTGAGAATTCTTACTAGCGAATTATATGCTAAAATATATCAAGAGTAAAATATATTTCATCTTTGGTACTGATAACATTTTTCGCCGTCAGATATAAATGTGTATAGGTATATATGTGTTTTCCTAAGGGGCTCTGAATATTAGAATCATTCATTTTCCAACTTTTTCAGTCTTAAAGAAGAAATTTTAGCCTTTATTAATATATTTATTCACGTATTCAATATTTGTGCGATTTTATATCAATGTTAGTTATTAAAAAAAAAAGAAAAAAGAATAAAATAAAATAAGTAAATAAAATTAAAAAAATTAATGGTTAAATAAAATAAATAAATAAATAAAGAGTTGAGGATGAGTGGAGATTGGAGGCTAATTTTACTTTTTGAGCATGGATAAACAGAAAAGCTTTCTTTGTGTAGACAATGAGGGAATTAGCAAGGAAATGTTTTTTCTAGAAGCGTTCTCCAGTTTTTTTCTTTCATCAGATAATGTCATTCAGTTACCCTCTCCTATTCCAACCTCTGCTTTTGTATTCTCACCTCACAGTTCACAATCATAATCTATATAGTGGTCCTTCTCTTTATAGCCCTATTTTTGAACATTGAATAAAAAAAGAAAATTTTAAAGTCCAGAATTTGTGATATTTCCTTCTTTTCAGATGCAGAAAACCCCCTTTACCTTCTTTACAGATGTTAAAATCTTGCTTTCCTTTCTAGAAGAATCTTGTTGTCGTATAAAAAGATGTAAATAAATGAAGACAAAAGTATATTATACAATACACCTCTTTGAAAGGTTTGACATAAAATATTAAAAAGACATACAATCGAAATTTTAATGCACAATTTTAATTCGTGCAATTTAGTCTAGACAAGTGATTTTTTGAGTAATATTATTACATAAAATAATAATTAACAATAATATTTTAAAATATTTACCGCTTTCAAAGGTAAATTCAGTTTGTAGTATTTAATGAAGTATTATGAATTTATATTTTTCTAATATAATAATTAAATTTTAATACTTATTATGATTGCTTAAGTTAAGTACAATAATAATAATAATAATCTGGTGTGTTACTCACACGACTTTCTCTTACCCTGAAATTTAATACTATAAATACAGGTTACAGATTAAAAGGTAAGATAACTAGTACTGTTATGTAAACCTGTGTTAAACAATTCAAATTACGCTTCGGAAGAGTTTTATATGATAATTAGTTCAGTGTGAGGGGGCTGCCGCCCCCCTCAACCCCCTGTTTCATTAATTCACCTACATTTATATAGAAATGAATTCGGTTATTAAAAAATAATTCTTTTTAAAAAAAATAATTTATTAAAATTATTATTTAAAAAAATGATCTTTTATGATAGTGCAGGCGATTTCCATATTAGAGAAGTAATTAACTAAATAATTAAAAAAAAAAAAGTTGAATTTATTCTCAATATTATTATTTTTTTTTTCTTCTTTAAATGAAAAAAAAAAAAAAATCGATAACTTTATTTTAAATTATCGCACATCGATGGTTTAACCATTCGTTTCAAAGGAATTGGCGAGCTCTTTTGAAAGATACCCATCATGAAAATTTACTCCTCTCGAAGGGTTCCCCCCCCCCAAAAAAAAAAAAAAAAAAAAAAAATTCCCAGTTGACTATCTCTATTACAAAAAAATATATATTCGCTTCATTTGGTTTAGTGCAGTCTATAGATGTTAAACTCTACTTACCTGCAATTTCTCTCATAGACGTAATGTATTTGAATACTTTTGAGTGTCCCTGTACACAAACCATTTGCTTCATCTCAACAAAAAGCTTACTGTAGCATCCCTATATGATACATTTAGAATACCAAGTTTGGAATTCCTGCAACTATATGTTCTTGAGATATGCTGATAACAGACACACACAGACCATTCGCTAAAAACATGATTTTCGTATTCAGGGGACCTTAAAACATGTAAAAATAACAAAATCTCACGTTCAAAAATTTGACCCTAAAACAATTCTTTCTCGACCCTATGGGTAAGAGAAAATAATAAGTGGTGATTACATTGAAGATGGGCATTAATTACAAAATATCTTTTATAATTAATCACCTGAAGCATCACAAATTAAGTTAATGCATTTTTTTTTTTTTTTTTTTAATTCAATAGAAAGTATTGGATTCGTAAAAATTTTCAACTTCCGGTTTTCGATGGAATTACATGTTTTGAGAGCTCCAGAAAACGATTTGACCATTTTTAGAAAATATATGTGGATCTGGGATCCCGGAAAAAAGGACAACGGTAAAAAGGGCACTTTTCACTTCGCAAATCGCAAAATAATAAATATCAAATAAGGAATTTACAGAATGACTTTCAAATTACATTTTTAGAATTTTATTTGATTTGGTACACCATTAATTTTTTTTATATCTGAGAAAAAGGGGGGGGGGGGGCTAGCAGCAAATGGAAAGAAAACAATTGTTTTTATACCACCTTCTTACCGATTTTAATGAAACTTTGTATAAGCACGTACAATTTGTGACTATCACAATGAAGTACATATTATATATCTGGAGAGGGGAGGGGGCAGATGAAAGTAAAATATATTATTATTTAAACTACACTATTATTGATTCAAAAAAAGAAAAAAAAATACTTCTGTATATACAACGTACTGTTTAAGAAAAATTACAGTGAGTATTGTGAGTATTACACATATCTGGTTTACTGGGGGGGGGGGGGGGGGGCAGAGTGACGAAAATGGTTATTTTTATAACACCATGCTACTTATTTATATGAAACTTTGTACTATCAATTACATTTTATTAAAATTATAGTGAAAGTTACCTACAGTTGATAAGGGGCGAAGATGAAAAATAAAATAATCTTTTTAAACAACACTTATACTTTTTTTTTTTGACATTTTGTTAATGAAAAATTACAGTGAAGTTACACATGTCTGGGGGGAGGGGGAGCACAGTAGGAAAGAAAATGAATGTCTATATCACTTATATTTGCATTTTAATAAAATTTATTATAAATATCATTGAATAATTAGGAAAATTTACCCTGATTGTTATGTATATCTTGGGTGCTATGGGGAGGGGCCAAAAGAGAAAAATGATTGCATAAGTATCACGATGTTACTTGTTTTAATTAAAATTTCAAAAACTATTACCTACATTTAATGAAAAATTCCAAAGAGTGTTAATGTATCTAGGAGAGGGGAGGGGAATATTGTTTTTAAATAACTTAAATAGAAAAATTTGCATAAATATATCTTATTATTGATCAAAAATTGAAGAGAACAGGAAAATTGGAGACACTACCCGGTGAGAACTAAGGGCTAATATGTTTTTTGTACCATCTTGTTGCTCGTTTAATGAAACTTTGTAGAAATATTACTCACTGTGTATAAAACATTACAGTGAGGGTTAAGTATCAGTTTCTTTCTCTTCCTGAGTTTGTACGCAAAAATTCAATGTATGGTTTTAAATCTGAAAAATGCTACTAAAAAATGAAATTTCTTCTTTTAATCTGTCTCTTTTACCTCCCCTCCCCCCTAGGAATAAAAAACTTATGCTCTCGTTGATGTTTAGCATCAGTTTTACGAGGAGAAATTAAGGGTAGTGCCTTTTTAATACGAACGATAGTATTTCTTTTTTTTTTTTTTTTTTTTTTTTTTTCTACTAGGGGAAGGGGCAAGGGAAATGGGGCAGATTAAAAAAAGAAAAAAAATCTGCTTCAGAATAATCTTTTACCAATATTTGATATTAATTTTTAATTAATGTCTGATCTGAACATTGCATTGAATTTTTGCCTACTAACTTAGAAACTGAAAGATACTGCAATGCATAGTCCTCTCTAAAATTTTTTCATAAACAATAAATGATATTTATACAAAATTTCCTATAAATATGAAGCGGTGTGATTTAAAAACAATCATATTTTTTCTCTCTGCCCCCTTCCCCCCCCCCTTTAGGTATAGGCTCCACTCAAAATAATATTTCATTAAAAGTAGGTGATAGTTGTTAAATTTTTAATTAAAATTGATAACATTGTAATATTTATGCAATCATTTTTCTCTTTAGCCCTCCTTCCTCCCCATAGCCCCCCAAAATATATATAACAATTAGCGTAATTTTTTCTTAAAATTAAGTGATATTTACAATAAATTTTATTAAAGAGCAAAGCATAATGAAAGAAAACATCATTTTCTATCTCTCACTCTCCAGCCCCCCCCCCCCCCCCCGTCCTTCCTCTTTCCACCAAGATACATATATAATAATCAGCGTAAATTTTCCTAAATATTCAGTGATATTTATAATAAATTATAATTAAATGGAAAATATAGTGTACAAACATTCACTTTCTTCACTATCCCCCCCCCCCAGACATTTAAAACCTCACTGTAATTTTTCATTAATAGTAATTGATATTTACACAAAATGTCAATAAAAAAATCGATAAGTGTTGTTTATAAAGATTATTTTATTTTTCATATGCCCTTACTAGCCCCCCCCCCCCTTATCAAGAAGTACAGGTAACTTTCACTATAATTTTAATAAAATGTATAGTCCAGTCAAAATAGGAAAAATAGAAAAAAAAAATCGTGTAGTTTTGAAATTTTGCATACTCATAGCCGAGAGGGTTCTGAACAACATACTAAAAGTCCCCGCCCGTGGTGGGTGAGCGGGGGGCATTTAAGGGCGGCACTTTTCAGTTTTTATTAAATATCTTAAAAACTATCATATTTAGAGAACAAATGTCAATTACAAAATTAATCTACGTAAAATTTTCTACAAAAATGTATATTACATTTTGGTTGTATGATCAATAGTTTAGAAGATATAGGGGGATGAAATAACACCTTTTCTTGAATAATTCTTTTTTGCAATAGTAAAATCAACTGAAGTGTGCAATTAAAAGGGTTCTTGTCAAATATTTTCTAATTTACAAAACAAATATATACATGGGGAATATGCAAGGATAACACAGCATGTTTTGTAAGTTTTAAGGCTAGTAGGCGCAAGTGGCGGTTTGAGTAAAAATCCAGATAACGAAGACCCAAAACCGACCAACATTAAAAAAAAAAATCGTGTAGTTTTGAAATTTTGCATACTCCTAGCCAAGAGGGTCCTGAACAACATACTAAAAGTCCCCGCCCGTGGTGGGTGATCGGGGGGCAGGGGGCATTTAAGGGGGGCACTTTTCAGTTTTTATTAAATATCTTAAAAACTATCGTATTTAGAGAAAAAAGGTCAATTACAAAATTAATCTACGTAAAATTTTCTACAAAAATGTATAGTACATTTTGTTTGTATGGTCAATATTTTAGAAGATATAGGGGAATGAAATAACACATTTTCTTGAAAAATTCTTTTTTGCAATAGTAAAATCAATTCAAATGTGTAATTAAATGGGTTCTGGTCAAATATTTTCTAATGTACAAAACAAATATATGCATAGGGAACATGTAAGGATAATACAGCATTTTTTGTACATTTTAAATAATTTTAAGGTTAGTAGGCGCAAGTGGTGGTTTAAGTAAAAATCCAGATAACGAAGACCCAAAACCGATCAACATAAAAAAAAAAAAAAATCGTGTAGCTTTGAAATTGAGCACAGTTATAAAGTTAAGTGTCCCGAAGAACACACTAAAAGTCCCCAACCATGGGGGATGAGCGGAGGGCAGGGGGGCATTTAAAGGGGGCACATTTCAGCTTTTATTACGTATATTGAAAACTATCACTATTCGAGAAAAAATGTCAATTACAAAATTTAACTACGTAAAATTTCCCATGAAAATGCCTATTACATTTGTTAGTATGATTAATAGATAAAATATAAAGGTTGCTTTGTATCTTACGGATATCTTACAGAAAAGTGGAGTTTTTCGATTTGTGTATTTTGACTTCCACTCTTTAAACTTGGCGCATTGCGCGCGCACATGCACATATAGATATTTATTTGTATGAGTAGAAAATATTTAACCCGAATCCTTTTAATTACGAACTTTAGTTTATGTTACTATTGTAAATAACATTTAAAAAAAAAAAAAAAAAAAAAAAAAAAAAACAGAATAGATTTGCTTATAAAACGAGTAGTTATGATTTCAAAGACTGATTTTATATGACAATTTTTCATTTTTGTATGTTGACATAGTTTTAGAATATTTCCTTTGCAGTGTTTTAAATTTCTGAAAATTAATTATTTTTAATAATAAAAAAGTTTTTTTTATGAATCAAAAGCATTTCTCTTGCACTGCCTAAAATGACTTCCCAGAAGAAAAAAAGAAAAAAATTTTAAAATGAAATGACTACAAGTATAAAGACAAACAAAGGCTTCAAATTTACAACACCCCTCTTTAAGTCAGGGATTAAAAAACAATTTTACCTAAATCACAACTTGTGCCTACTAACCTTTAAATTATTTAAAATGTACAAAACATGCTGTATTATCCTTACATGTACCCTATGCATATATTTGTTTTGTGCATTAGAAAATATTTAACCAGAACCCTTTTAGTTACACATTTTAGTTGATTTTACAATTGCAAAAAAGAATTTTTCAAGAAAATATGTTATTTCGTTCCCCCATATCGTCTAAACTATTGATCATACAAACAAAAAGTAATGTGCATTTTTGTAGGAAATTTCACGTCGATTAATTTTGTAATTGACATTTTTTTCTCTAAATGCGATAGTTTTCAACATACGTAATAAAAGCTGAAATGTGCTCCCTTTAAATGCCCCCTGATCCCCCGCTCATCCCCCATGGTTGGGAACTTTTAGTATGTTGTTCGAGACACTTAACTTTATAACTGTGCTCAATTTCAAAGCTACACGATTTTTTTTTTTTTTTTTTTTTTTATCGGTTTTGGGTCTTTGTTATCTTGATTTTTACCTAAACCACCACTTGCGCCTACTATACCATAGCTCCAATTCAGCTATGACTCTAAAATACCAAAACGTCCGAAAATTTTTTTCCCCTTTCTCCTCGACTCAGATGTCAAAGCGAAAGTAATGAATCTTTGAATGGGAGGGAAGGAATCAAAATAGTATTAGTATTTTCCCTGGAGTGGATCTAGAGGGAAATTTTTTCATAGAATTGCACCTAGCAGGGGAAAAAAAGAAAAAATCTTGAAAGAGATTAAAAATCCATTGCAATTGTAAATAGTTAACTTCTTGTTCGTATTGTGAAGCAGATTCTAAGAGAATGTTCAGTTTTGTTTGCAATAATCGTCTACATAGAAAATACTATATGAAAATACAAAAGAGTGAATAGGATTTATAATGATAAAAGCATATTTCAGTGAAACATGAAAATGTTTGAAACTGAGATTATTAAAAATTTTAGTTTGAGTATTGAGGGTACAATTCTAAACATACTTTTGAATAGGAAAATAAGCATACAAAATTTAATAATAATAATAATAAAAGAATTTTTTCGGGTGATTCAAAATAAATCATTCTGAGGGTAATAAAAGCAACACTTTATAGAAGATATATATATATATATATATATATATATATATATATATATATATATATATATATATAGAAAACTACTGAATTGAATTAATATATATAAAAGTTTAAAGACTAGAAAACCAACGGAAGAATTACAAACCAATGCGCAAAACTGAAGCCAAAAGGAGATGCAAAACTTTAATATAGGAATAAATAAACAAATTCCTATATTAAAGTATATATTTATTATTTATTCAGTAAAGTTTATACCTTCAGTTCCTAAAGTATATTATTTATTCCTATATATATATAAATAAATAATAGATAACGTAATAAAATTTAATCTTAAAATTTAGCAATTAATAGAACTAAAACAATAACAGCACACTAAAATATAGAACTGAATTTAACATAGAGGAAAGAATGACACAAAAAGTTGCGATATAGATAAGGAACCAATGAGTTACCATATTAACTTAAAATACTTACGCCGACCTGAAGAATAATAAAAAAGGACCATTAAACTTGTGAAAGAGAAAAAAGGTAATAAACCACATAATCAATTGGATATAAATGCTTAAAATTAGAAGCATACTTTTCAAGGGGCGCATACTTCATAAAGCAGAGAAAGCTGTAACGATTTCGTAAAACGATATTGCTAATCATAGCAATTTATATCATCTCACGCCCCGATCAATGCAGCAAAAAAAACCATAAAGAATGAGAAAAAAGTGAAAAATTAAATTAAAACAAAGAATAAATAAATATTAATTAAAATCTTAAAGGAAACCAAAGTAATAACATGAAATAATCAGAGTAACCACATGGAAAACAGTTAACACAAACTGGAAAAATGGTTGATGCCAAAACCTAAATTGAAGTTAAAATAATAGCTTGACAGATATCGATTAATCGAAAATACTTCAGAACAATTACATTAAAGATAAAATACACAGAGTAAATATTAAATGATAATGTTAAAATTAATACTAGTAGAGTTAAATTAAATCGTACCAAAAATATTAATAATTAAATCGTTTAAGATAAGGACTGAAGAATGAAGGTATAAGACTACTGAGTACAAGCGCCATTTTTCGGTTAGCTATAAAAACATTAAGTCAATTAAATAAGATGTATTGACTGAAAGATTAAGATAAATTAGAAGTATTAACAGCAAGATTAAGATAATTTTTAAGATTTTTATTTTGAAGTCAAATTATTAAGTGTAAAATTTAAGATAATTTAGAAGTATTAACAGCAAGATTAAGATAATTTTTAAATTTTTTTTTTTGAAGTCAAATTATTCAGTGTTCAGTTTTAAGAAGACATAACTTAAAATTAAAAATTAAAAGAATTTTTTTTTTTGTTTTTTATTAATATTTATAAGATTTTATTTTTGTTATGCAAATAGATGGATTGTTCAAACTTAACAAGGGAAGCCTCAAGTAGCCAGAAGCACATAGTAAAATTTAATGATAAAAGAGTTCAAAATTCATAGTATCAACCAGAAAAAATAAGAATGTAACTTACAGCAATCCCCCCACTTTTTTTTTTTTTTTTTTTTTTTTTTTTTTTTTTTTTTTTTTTATAAATTTTATTTTTATTCAGCATCAAACCCTCCCAGCCAAACAACACCACCCTTCCTCCTTAATCAAACATCTGCCCACCCATCCACCTGATTTTTTTTTTTTTTTTTTCAAATCTCTGAAATCTCTCTCTCTCTCTCTCTTTTATTTTATTTATTTTTCTTAATTTTCACGTAATAAATTGCTTCAAAAATAGCTGATCTCTTACTTGTTAATGAAAAAAATCAGATATATTTTTAAAATATTCTATGAATACTATTGCTATATTGGAGAAAAATTATCATCAGAAACTCATACAATCATTATAAATATATATATATATATATATCATTTCACTTTAATTGTGTGAAATTATATTATTTTCACAGGAATTTTCTTGTGCTTTCGAAAATTATTTACTATGTAACGAGATCTAGGTGGTGTTGTGGTATTAGTGTTAAGACCAGTTGACTGTGCAAGGGTCCTAGGGCTGAAAGAGGAGAGCCCTCCATGGGGGAGGTACCTTTCTAAGGGATTCTAGTCAGCGTATACGCAAGTTTTGGGGAATACCACGGAAAACTCCGAATAGCTAGGCCAACGAGCATGAGCTAGAATTGAGCCCTGCACATCACGTCTACCAGCTATAAGAGAAGCTACCTCTAGTCCACTGAGTGGAAAATTAAATCTAAGAAACAACAAAATGCAGCACTAATGCAATTTAAACAATCGATTACAGAAATATATTTTACCATTTCATATTATACCAGATTCCTTGCATTTCACATTAATTGTTATTATTATTTTTTTTATTATGATTATTAATTATTATTATTATTATTATTTTCAAAATATACTATTTTTGTAAGCAGTTAAATTATAATTTAAAAGTAATTAAATTTGGAGTTGTTATAATATATACATACATACATACATATATATATATATATATATTGCTCTCTATAGCTAAAAATATTTATATATTTATTTTTATTTTATTATTATTTTTTTTCTAAATAACTTTTTCTTTTCTTTTAAAAAATTTTTTAGAAGGGAAAATTTATGGAAATATGCAAATTCTACATAAAATAATATTTTATGTACAATTTTCGATTAATATGATTCAAACTAATTATCCAGATTCTGTACTTCAAATGCCAAACATAAAAAATTTAGAGCTATCATATCACGGCATCATATTTTAAATTTATTGCAAGCTATAAATAACTAACTTTCTAATTAAAATAGATATATGATTTTGCTCTTGTTTTGAATAGTTTTCAAATTTATGCGTATTCATAATTTATAATATATATATATATATATATATGAATGCACGCATGTAATCGGTGCTAGCATTCTTCTCCTTTCTAATGTGTTCATATATCTTCTTGTAAATATCACGAAAAGACTTATTTTTACTTATGCCCCACACACATGTGTATATATATTATAATTTTCATGTTTTTTTATTCATTTATATTCCTCAAGTTTGAATTATTATCAGATTAGCTGAATTCCAAATAATATATTAAATTGATTTCTCTCACTACTAATCCTGTCTATTATTGAAAAGTGGGAAGCTGTGAAAAAAAAAAAAAAAATGATGTCAGGAGAAAATTCAAATGACTTTCACTGTTATCTAGCACTTATTTTCATTCGTTATTTTTATTATCTTTACATTTTCATTAATCGTATTATATAATTTTCGGTAATGGATTTATAATCACTTATTTATAAAGTTACACCCTTTTCTTGTAAGGTCAATTTTTAAAGACATGTCCAACTTAATAGTAATACTGCATTGTCACACTGCTTATATCACCACTTTCATTTCTTCATTATCTACATGCCACCTTAAATTATGTATTTAAATTTCATATTTCATTTTCATAGGTAGTTGCAATTTAACTTTTTACAATCACAATAGGTATTATCTTACACATTGTACTCCAAAGAATTTTTAAGCTGATAACATATAAAGTGAAATTCCTGAATGGTTGCTTTTGTTGAAACCTCAAGGATTAATCATGTCGGTCATAGAAAGAATTTTGAAGTGCACTTCGTGGCGCCGTGCTCGAAGCTCACGTGCTCGAAGCTCACAGTAGTCAAATCGTATTTGAAGATCACATTAACCA
Organism: Salticus scenicus; assembly: GCA_963930645.1. Taxonomy (NCBI): domain Eukaryota; kingdom Metazoa; phylum Arthropoda; class Arachnida; order Araneae; family Salticidae; genus Salticus; species Salticus scenicus. The sequence goes on along the minus strand of CAWVNO010001697.1, from coordinate 3,551 downwards.
ATATCTCGTGTTCCAAGCTCACAAATATATTTCCCCCTTTCCCCCCGACTTATCAACTTGACAGGTGGGATTAGATTAGACCGTGGCCGTAGCGCACGTAACTCGTATCTCAAATAGAGCAGGCGGATATGGATGCTTTTATTTGAAATTATTTTATATGGATGCTTTTATTTTAAAAATCTGTATTAAAATACTTTTAATACACAGGAATGAGATTTTTCAGCTGATTTAAGCTTTTTTGTACATTTAGCTTTTCAGCTTTTTATTTTTTATTTCTTTCAGCATTTTTTATATTTCTGGTGTGTATTTGTTCTTTCTTTATACATTGAAGATTAAAATAGATATATATTACTCTAATATAATGGATTTTGTCATTGAAATTCTAGTTGGCATGCCTTTGCGTACAGTTTCAGTTTTTTTATATTTCTGCAAATCTCATCCCTGAATATAAAAATATTTTTTCTATGGGGGATTATAGAGAAAAATAATTAAAGAGTTATTTAATAAAAAAATATAATTAAAAATGATTGCCTTTAATAAAAATCAAAATGTTTAATAATAAAATTAATTTGTTCAATAGAACTATTTGAGCTTTTAATTGAAAAATCTATTTCTAAATATTTTCATTAAAGATTAAAAAAAAAAAAAGAAAAGAAAAGAAAAAAAAAAAATCTAGAAACCTAATTTAACTAATATATATATATATATATATAATAACTAAATTAAATTAATTGAGATTGTTTAGTATTATTGTTTCGGCTTTTAATAGAATTTGCCTACATGCGCAAAGTTGCGCAGAAGATCAGAATAGCGTTGCTTGTTTATAAACATGCGCCTGCTCTATTCACAGTAGGAGTCAAAATAGCCAATGAGATTATGTCCCTATTTATCACATGATCACCTTCCAATTTTCGTAAGTGTGTGGGGTCACTCTTGCACTTGTGTTCCTGTATGTTGCACGTACAGTACAATATGGAAAACGTTGAAATTATGAAAACTAGGAATGGTAAAGATTGTCTTGTTACAGAGGGTTTCAGACATCATTTGTTTAGAAGAAGTGACACCAAAATAGCTTGGCGATGTTGCAAGGCAAAGTCGCAGAAATGCAAAGGAACCATTAAAACAAATTTGAAAAATGAAATAATGGAAAAAACTGAACACTCTTGCGTTCCAGATATTGCCCAAATTGACATTAATCGTAAGATGGAAACATGCAGAAAAAGAGTTCGAGAAGAAATAGCAGTACCTGTCAACAAAATTTTCGAGGAAGAGATTTCGGGACTTTACGAAAAAGGCTATGATTTCGTTGCAAATGTTCCTAAATACGAAAACGTCAAATCAGCATTATGCAAGGAGAGAAGACGAATTTTAGGAACCCTTCAAAATCCTGCAGACAGCGCCGATATTGAATGTCCCGAAAACTTAATAACTCTTTCAAACCAAGAAAGTTTTCTTCGGCTTGACTTTTCAAATGATGTTGGAAAAAGACTTCTAGTTTTTGCAGGGAGCGAAGCACAAAACCTCTTACAAGATGGAATTTTTTTTTTCTTTGACGGGACTTTCAAAAGTTGCCCGAAACAATTTGCTCAACTGTATACCATGCATGTCGATTTTGGGAGCACATTAACCGAAACCATTGTGTTTCCCCTTATATATGCACTACTTCCGGACAAAAGAGAAAACACATATTCAGCTTTAATTGCTTCGTTGAAAGAGTGGTGTCCAGCATGGAGTCCAGAAGTTATAAAAATGGATTTTGAGGTAGCAGCTATAAAAGCATGTAACTTACATTTTCCTAAAGCAATTATATCTGGTTGCAGCTTCCACTTTACGCAAAGTTTATGGAGAAAAATACAAGAATTAGGACTTGTAAAAGAATACAGAGAGGATGAGGAAATAAGGAAAACGTGTCGTATGTTCTCTGCTCTGTGTTTGCTGCCTGTGGAAAAAGTGGAAGAAGCCTTTCTCCAAATAATGGAAAATGCACTCACACTATTTTAGACTAAAATTTGATGACAATGTATGTTTTTAAGACTAAGAACAATTAAAAGTTTAAAATTAGAAAACATTTCACGTGTATATATAATATATAAAAAGTAACAAACCACTTTAAAAAACACGTAGATAAAATATTTTTATCGGGTCCTAGGCCCGAGGGAGAGTGCCTTCCATGGCGGACTTTCTAAGGGGTCCTAGCCCATATTTATGCAAGTTTATGAGAAAACCACGTAAAACCCCGAACGACTAAGCCGACGAGCACGGACCTGGGATCGAACCTGGAATCTCAGGTCTACCAATTTTGAGCACAGAACCGCGCGGCCGCTCGTGGGCCTTGATAAATTGGAATTGCCGGGTTCCCGCTTGTCAACCTAGAAATTCGGAATTTTCCATGATTTTCTCTGAAAAACGCGTATATACAGGACAGGGCTTCTTAGAAAGAACTCTCATGAAAGGCATTTCAGCCAGGCTTAGGACCTGCATGTTGTCAGTGTGTTTTAATGCTTAAACCACAACCACCAAAATATTTTTAATTCAAAAAGACTTTTTTTTTTTTTTAAACATATAAATGATTATATACAAAAAATAATATTAATTAAAAAATCGTTTAAGATTACATTCTAATTAAACATAATTTAATTGTTAATGATATAAATTTGAAATAATTAAATTAATTCAGGTTGCTTAATACTGTTGTTTGGGCTTTAAAAGGAAAAACCTAATTCAAAATGCTAAACATAAAAATATTTTTTTCTATAATTGATCATAGAAAGTAAGTAAGTAACTAAAATTATTTTACTTAAAAAAACTTTAAAAGAAAGAATAAATTAATTATCTAATAGCTAAATGAACTATCAAAAATATAAATTTTAATAATTATATTAGCTATGATTCCTTAGTACAATTTTTTCTGCTTTCAAAAGAAAAATTATCTAAAAACACTTTTAATATTAAAAGATTTTATTTTCTGTGAATAATTATGGAAAAAAAAAAAAGATAGTTAAATTAAAATTATTTTATTTAAAATATTCTAATAAAAAAGACTAAATTCATTAATTAATTATCTAAAAACTAAACGTATTATAAATAATAATAGTAATCAAATTAGCTTAGATTGCTTGATACAATTTTTTCTGCTTTCAATAGAAAAATTTATTTTAAAATGCTTTTAATATTAAAATATTATAATTAAGTTAGTTGTAATCGCTGAATAAAATTATTTGAACTTTTAATTAATAAGCCTGTTCTCCAAACTGGTAGACAGGAAGTGCCGGGTTCAATTCCAGGTCATGGTTGTCGACCCTCATGTTCTCAGTCGGCTTTAACATCTAAACTACCATCACGAAATTATTATTAATATAAAAGTTATTTTAATCAATGATTATATAAAAAAAAAATTATTAATAATATCATAACTAAAAACTAATTTAATTATCAAAAATATTTTTTTAATAATTAATTTAGATTACTCAATATCATTTTTTGGGCTTTTAATAGAAAAACTATTTCAATATACTTTATAATATAAAAAAGATATCTTTTGTCATGATTAC
>CAWVNO010001695.1:0-19287 GCA_963930645.1 Salticus scenicus | reverse complement strand
GTAAAAGGCGAAAGTTGAATAAATTTTATGGCAGCGTAATTATTCGCATTAAAAATAACTGATATTATTAAAAAACCTATTTCGTTATCATATTTAAATTGATGCTTTAAACCGTTTATGAGTAAAGTACGCTCCCGATTATCCGCTGAATTGTGTGTCACGTGTCGTTGGAAACGCTAACAAGGGATAATCCACAAAACGGCATGAAGTGAAAGTTTAGTGAGATAAAAAAAATTAATAACTAACTAACTAAACAAAGATAATCTAGTTGAAAGGTGCTAGGTGCAATTGAATTGTATATAAGACATATTAAAAACAGTAAAAATATTCACATTATACTAAAAATATTTTGCATTTTATATACTAAAGGATATGAAAACAATAAACATAAATGTGGATTTACGATTTGCTCTACAGTATGTAGCTTAAGTCACACCCTGTAAATTTATTTTACCCTAAATTAAACAGTACCACAGACTGCCAATATATTAATTTATTCTGAAACACTGAGAATACCCGCTCTTTTTTAATCCAGTTTACTTCTAGAGAAATTTATCTTCAATGTGTAATCACTATTTAGTAATAAGAAAAATACCCTCTACAAAAATTGTGTGAAAAAGAAAAAGAAAAAAATAGGCGTATGCTAACAAGGCTCCTGAATAAACTAAACTATTGCCCTGTCTAGTACCGTACTTTAATGTTTTTTTATATTTACATAAAAAAAAAGAAGTCATTTGCTTGAGAAGTCATTCTTGCTGAGAAAATGCTTTCTTTTGATCTCGTCTTTTTCAGAGACTGCGGATAATCGGGAGTTTCCTGTACCTCACCGAATTTAAAAAATAAAAATAAAGAAAGCTAAAGAAATACCAAATTGTACATTAAAAAAAAAAAAAAAGTAGAATTAGTTGAATTTTCAGAGAAATGTCAAAAATTGGACTAAAATATTTCAAATTTCTTATTCATCACACCATTATTTAGCCGCTTATCTTAGACAGATGTTTTACATTTTATTCAACAGATGTTCACTTTTTCGTGGCTTCTTTCTCGGGGTGTATTGTTTCTATTCCGTTATTGCAACTTTATGAGTAACATATCCATAAAAGTCAATTATTTACGGAATACGTACGGAGAAGCCTTTTTGAAGGACACTTCCACCAGTGCTTTTATATAATTTATAAAAGGTTGCATTCTCAGCCTTTTTTTAGTGCACTTATCAAATTTACTGACAAAAAATTTCTCCCACAAGTATAATGTATCTGAGTTATTCTGGCTGACTATGTACATGAAATATTTGCTCGCTTTCAGTTGAAAGTGTCGCGTAAATTTTTCATGTGTCATAAGACACAGAATCAGTGGCGTATGCAAGGCGGGGGAGGGGGTTACCCCTCCCCCCTTGACAAAATGCATGATGAGAAAAATTAGGCCGTTCCTTACATTTTTTTTTCACATTTCAGGCGGAAAAAATGTATGACAAACGTAGAATATTTTTTTCTACGAAGTGGTTTACAATTATGAGAATTTTTTTTTTTCATTACTCTGTTGCGATAAACACTTTTGAAAATAGCTTCAGCCGTAGGAGATTCATTTGCGCGTAACACGTTTCCCTGAAAACAATTCTCGGAAAGGATTTTACCTTTGCGAGTTCCACGAGTTCATACTCAAGGACAAGAGGGGTTGCCCATATGGAGTGAACTTGAAGAGTGACCATTTTATCTTTCTACACGTTTGGTACTAGATAACCATTGAAGAAGGAATACCCGTCAAAGTGCACAAGTGAAAGATCATTCTCAACTCTCCGTCGCCTGAAGTCTTACTTACGAAATTTCACCAGCAATGCAAGACTGAAGGGTCTTGCTCTCCTAAATATACATAGAAGCAATACCCCAACAGTAGAAGACATTTTGAATGAACTAGCGAAAACTTCTCGTCGACTAGACTTCGCTCAGTAAATTAGAAAATTCATTGAAAGAATTTGCGTAACTATGCATTGAATTTTATGTTTTGTGTAGCAGTTTGTACAGGCTCTACGTTATGTCGTCACTAATTAAAGATTTTTCAGTTTGATCTTCTAATTGGTGAGTTTCTTTTACTGTTTTTCATTTTCTTACTCTTATTTTCGGCAAGTAAGTATGATATTTTAAAAGATTGTTAAACTTAATACTTAATTGTAAGCATTTGTACGGATTGAAAATATTTTAAATTAGAAAATAATTTGTCGTAAAAATTGTGAACATGTGTAATTACACTCATGTTCACGCGTATGTATGTACGTTTATATATATAATTAAAAATTCGGAAGGACGACCCCCCCCCCCTTGTAAAAATCCTGGATACGCCACTGCACAGAATTAGAATATCGAATTTGGATTTCCGTCTAATATATATATTTTTTAAATTATGCTGATAGTAGATTAACGCACAGACCGATCTCTAAAAACCTGAGTTACACATTGCACTCATTAACCTACAAGCCTTGCAGGCCCGAGAGGTTCTGCGCTCAAAGCTGGTAGACATGAGTTGCCGGGTTCGATCCCAGGTCACTCATGTCGGCCTAGCTGTTTGTAATTTTCCGTGGTTTTTTCCGAAATTTGCGTAAATATGATCTAAGATCCCTTAGAGAGACCTCCACGGAGGGCACTTCTCCTCAAGCCTAGGACCTACAGCCGTCAATCAGCCTTCTTTCTAAATTCAATCCAATCCTACAAGCCTTGCAGCATGGCCAGTTCCATCCTTAGCCTATAAGTCTTAGCCTCCTAATCTCTCCCCAGTTGAGAATCCAGGGAACGTAATTGGCCTTCTACTCTGCCCCATCCACGATAAGAGGAAGAAATTTAAAAGGAATGGTTAAAAAACATATGGGTTTCCATTCCACAGAATTCTATCCGCACAATAAATGAATTTGTACCTCGTAAAGATGCTGCTCGTATCATCAAAACAGGGGGTTCAACTTTTTACAAATCACTCTGTATTACGCCGTTCTGTCTAAAAAAATATTTTTGCAAATAGCATCACTTATTCAGATACGCATCAGTTTCATTATCAAAATACATCTAGTGTACAACCATAGCCTACTAAACTAGATGCTCGTCGCGTGGATCAGAAACTTGGCAACAGTTGAAGTGGTAGACAGCGCCACCTGGTACAGATTGCGCGACTTTTTATTCAACACCCACCAAAAATTTTTTAAAGTTGGATATGATATACACGAAACACGAATAGAATCGAATAAACGATGATTATATATATCATATATCACTTCTTAAAATTATTGGTGGCAGTTGAATAAAAAATTCATTCGTGCAATCTGTACCAGTGTTGGGCATAATTGATTAAAAAGTAATTGAATTACAATTAAATTACAATTATTTTACTGTCAATCAATTAAAAAGTACTTGATTACAAATAAATCGAATTACTTATTCAATAACTTGACTTACTTATTCAATTTATTTGTAATCAGTTACTTATTAATCGATTGACAGTAAAATAATTATAATTTAATTGTAATTCAATTGTAATTCAATTACTTTTTAATCAATTATGCCCAACACTGATCTGTACCAGGTGGCACTGTCTACCGCTTCAACTTTTGCTAAGTTTCCTAGCTACGCGACAGGCATCTAGTTTAGGATGCTATAGTACAAAAGTGTTGTTATGGACTGTATGTATTTTAACACTGAAAGAGAGGTAATATTTTTATCCGAAACGTATGTCATGCGTTTTTTGTTTTTAAATAAAATGTGTTTTAAAAAATTTTTAATGCCTTTATCTCATTTTAAAAATTGTTCGAATTTTAATGCAGCAATATTACGCATAAATAATGTTCAATTATATTAAGTATCAAAAATACTTTGAACAATATATTTTAGGAAAAATATCGCTCCTTAGAACACAAAAGAATATTATTTTATTTCAAGTAAAAATAAAACGATATTCTGTACGTATACATTGACAGGATTTATCTTTTAAACTTTTTTGTTTTTCTATCAAATGCTACTTTCGTTCATTTTAAATTAAAGTTATCTTCGTTCAAGAAATAGGATAGAATAGGTTTGTCAGTTTAACTGTGAAATCTCTGGCATTTTTACAAATTTAAACGCGAAAATATATGCTAACTCAAGTCAAACTCAATTTTAGTGAAGCAACTCTGAATAAATGTGATTGGGAATCGCAAGAACGTGACTGAAAGGTAAAGAGTTATTTTATTTTTATTTTTTCTGCTTCCATGAAACTAAAATAAAATACTTTTATTCAGAAACATAAAGTATGTTTAAATCAAATAATTATTAATAATTGTTTTGAAAGACATGATATATAAAGAGGGCAGTGAAAAAAAAAAATGATTACACTGGTCTACAGTGGTTCCGTAACAACGGTCAAATTATTATTTTTATTATTAATTCTATTTTTTTTTTAAATATCTGAAAGTAAAAAAGTCCCACCACGTCACATTGTTCTGTTAGAGTATCAGAAAATGGCAATTTTTAGGAATTTTTATCATTTTCACAGTATTACAGGTTGTAACCCTTCCTGCTGGCAACCCAGAGTCCTGGCAAATCAGAGTCCCGGCAACCATCTTTGTTCCATTTTTTTTGTTTAAATATCAGAAAATAGCAAATTTCATTTTTTTTTCTTAATATTTTTACAATACAGTCGACAGCAAAAGTATCCGAGTACTAGCAAATAATTCCGATATGAAAAAAGTACATTTAATACTATTTTGTTAAATAAATCCTTATAGAATCATTTTCTTAGACTAACTAAGAACATGACTCGTTAAGGATTTATTTAACACAGCAGCATTAAGTGTACTTTTTTTTAGACAGGGATTATTGCTTCCAGTACAGATAAAATAATCGTAACAAAAAATCTGTACGTGTTACTGATTTTTCGCTGTTATTTTTTTAATTCTGCACTACAAAATTAGTTAAAAATAGCTAATTTCATTTTTGTTACCCTCCAATTTTTTTTTTTTTTCTTTCTTTTTTTTTTTTTTTTTTTTTTTTTTATTCGACTTGTATTATTATGCACCGGAAAAAACTATTTCAACACATAAGTTATTCTGATATTAAAAATGTTTCATGGATATTTTATATACATGTTAATTCTTTTACACCTAATGTGCATCCGGGTATGTAATATTTCTGTTGAGCGTTTGCTAATAACATAGTTGTTATTATTTTTTTTAATTCTATAATTTAGTATCAAAGGAAGTGCAAGCATCCGAAGTGGCTCCACTCAACTTTGCAAAAATTTAGTTTTTATCAGGCGTTGAAAGAAATTTAAATCATCTAATCATCACAATTGAATCATCATAAAGTTTTGGGGTGCCATCACAATAAATAGCAGGTCGTCCTTAGTGCGCATGAAAGGCCCACTGACTGCCCGGCGATATATTAATTTAAAGCTGCTGTCGGTTATGCTACCATACATTCAATGGCTGCAAAATGTTTTTTTTTTTCAGCAATACAACGCGCGACCACGCATTGCAGTCATTAACATACAAGCCTTGAAGTAAATCCAGTTCTTTATTTAGCCATGTAGGTTCTCCTAATCTCTCCCCAGTTAAGAATCTGTTGGACGTGATTATCCTCCGTTTGTCTCTTCTCTGACCAAGCCTCAATAAGACGACAAAATATAAACCATGGTTGAAAGTACATACTCTTTGACCGCGTCGGATTGATCACCGGTTGGCAAAGTGCCAGGACGATTCCACTAACGCGCTAGGAGACACAGCAAGGAAGACAGAGGGGAATCGTCTGCCATGAGTAGAATCATTGATATTCCTGCTTCGTTTTCTGCTACGGACATCCTATTTTATAAATGGACCAGTCATTTTCACTCCTGCGCAGATGACGCCAGGTATCTTCCTTCCGCGGTTTATCAGTAATCTTCCATTCCTCGGGGCACTATCCGCACGATAAATGGATTTGTAGCTCCTAAAGTTGTTGAAATGAATCGCCGCAAAATGGAGTTCCACTCTTTACTGATTACTCTGTATTGCGCCGTTATATCTAACCTAACCTTTTTGTAAATAGAATCACTTATTTATATGTACAAGAGCTTCACTGTCAAAATACATCCAGTGCACAACAGTACTGTCATGCACTGTTGTACACTGTACTTGTTTTGACGCAAAAGAGGGGTAATTTTTTAGCCAAAACTTTTGATATGTCTTCTGTATTTTTAATCAAAATATGCTTTAATTTTTTTTTTTTTTTTTTAAATGAATTTTATCTCTTTTTAAAAGTTGTTCAAATTTTAATAAAGTAATGAGATGCATAGATATGTTCAATTATATTAAGCATAAAAAAATAATTTGAAAAATATATTTTAGGAAAATATCGCCTCGTAGAACACAAAAGAATTCCATTCTATTTCAAGAAAAAGAAAACAAAATTCTATATGTATACATTAAGACAGGATATTTCTTTTAAATCTTTTCCTTTTCTCATCAAATGCTACTTTCGTTCATTTTAAATTAAAGTTATCTTCATTCAAGAGATGGGATTGAATAGGCTTGTCAGTTTAACTGTAAAACCTTTGGCATTTTTGTAAATTTAAACCGAAAATTTATGCTAACTCAAGTCAAACTCAATTTTAGAGAAGCAGCTCTGAATAAATGTGATTGGAAATAGCAAGAAACTGACTGAATTTTAAAGGAATTATTTTTATTTTTTTCTCTTCTACGAAGAATAAGCAAAATAAAATACTTTTACTCAGAAAAATAAGGTATGTTTAATATCCCAAGATTATCCAAAATTAGGTTTTGAAAATTATAAAGTGTAAAACAGGAAGTTAATAATAATAATCTTATTATTACACTGGAAAAGAAATTTCAAAGATATAATTTATCTTGAAATTAATGTTTGACACATTTTACGTATTTGTTAGTAATCTTACCTAATATGCATCCAGTTATAATAATATTGTTGAGTTTTTGCAAATAGCTCAGTTGTTAAATTTTTCAATTCTATATCTTAGTATTAGAGGAAATTTAAGCATCTGGAGTGGCTCCACTTCACTTTCCGAAAGTTTTGTTGTTATTAGGGATTTAAAAGATGTCTTAATTAACCTAGAACTTTAAAATGAAATAACTTCGCAGAAACTCACTAGATGGCGCTACTGATTAATGCAGTGGCGGAGGGTATAAAACGAAACTGTTTCACGTTGGTTTCACGCCATTACGAAAATGTCTCCCAAAGTGAGATAGTCAACCGAAGACCGTAATTTTATTGTTAAAAATTGATATTTATGTGGTGAAAATGCAACACTGTTGCTGCGGAAGTGGTACAATGTACAAAAACCGACCTAAGCCTTCTAGAACAATGATAAGTGACCTTATAAGAAAATTTGAAATGTTTGGCTACGTGACGGACGCCCTGCAGGGAAAAGCTGGTGCAAACAGTTCCCCAGATTCGTGCTCTGGGTATGAACACCGGTGGATATTGGTTCGTGCAGGATGGTGCCTCTCCGCATCGAACAGGCAGAATGTTTGACATCATTAACAGTGTGTTTGGAACCCGGGTTATTGCTTATCAATACCCGAACAACCATCCTGGTGCATTGCACTGGCCACCTTATTTTCCGGATGAATCCGTGCGATTTCTATCTTTGAGGTCACATGAAAGACTTGGCGCAAAAGAAGAAGCCGACAGACCTCATTAGCCTCAAGAAATCCATTACTGACTCATTTGCAAGCATTAAAAGAGAAACACTTGAACAAGTAACTGATAACTTTGTGACTAGGTTGCGCTGCTGTATCGCCTCTGAAGGTTCTCACTTTGAAAATCTTGTTCATTAATTACCTTTACGACGTTTTTTTTCAATAAAAAATTTTTGCTGTGCTATCTGCAACGATTCTTGTGTTATTTCTTTTTAAAGTTGTAGATTAATTAAAAGACACCTTGTAAATAAATTTGTACCTAAAGTCATTTGCAAAAGTTTAAGACCAGTTGACGATTTTCAGTATTTTAACACACTGTATCATTTGCGCAGATTATTACGCCATCAACAAACGCAATCTACTGCTATGATTTAAGGTGGATAGCACGTTTATCGCCAGTTGATTATTGGATTTTGTCGTAGACAGTGTTGTTGAGTAATTATTGTAATGAGTAAAAAACCTTCACTTACTGTTACAAAAAGGTCAGAAATATTGACAATGCATGAAATTGGATTTTCTGAACGTCAAATAAGTTCGAGGGTAAATGAAAGCAGAACAGCTGTGCATTAAGCTATTAGTAAATTTAAAATTTCGGGAAAATTTGTGGACCATATGAGAAGCGGTCCCTCTAGAAAAACGAGTGCACGTGATGATCATGTGATAAGAAGGATGGTCGTACGAGATCCAAGAACCACCTGCAATACGATTAGACTTTCTCTGGCTGCAAAAGGCACCAACGTCAGTTTTTGTACAATTTTAAGAGGGTTTATCATTTCATAAACCTGCAAGGCACCTCTACTTACTCCAAGTATGAAAAAGAAACGACTGAATTTCGCCAGACAATATCAGAATTGGACAGTACAGCAGTGGAGTAGGGTCTTATTTTCGGATAAGTCAAGAGTACAGCAATTTTCTGCAAACCACTAAACAAAAAACGACGTGGTATGTACCAATATATTTGAAATAACACAAAGATTCCGAGTTGACCTTCAATTAACTTATTCTAATTCTTTAAAATTTATAAACATAAAACACAAAATGAGTACAAGATAAACAGTACAAAAACTTAGTCAACATAACTTCTCTGAACAAAGATTTTACGTAAGCAATTTGGTATAATTAAAAAAAAAAAAACAGGTGCTGAGGGATAACCCAGCTAAAAAAAAAATCTCCAGAAAAATTTTAAAAAAGAAAAATGCTGCAGATAATCTGAAGATATTTGGAACAATGAAAGAATTAAGAGGAAAAACTTACTTTTTTTCAAACTGCAAATTGTTTGCTTTTAAACTGAAGTTATTCTGCAGATTTTATGATTTTTGTTCTAAATACCTTTAAATTACATGTAGACATTTCTGCAGATTTGTTTTAGCTCGAAATGATCTAGAAAAGCGCAGAAAGTAAATAACAGCAGCTGCAGATACCGTTTTATATACACCCAATTTAAAAGAGCATAATTTTTGATAATGTCGATCTCATATATGAAGTTTTGTGCATTTATATGCTATATGATGTATGAAACAGCTTTCCTTGAAATGGAAACTATTTTAACATAGGAGCACATCTTATTAACCGATGTATACAACAAAATTCGATTGGCATAGCTTTACGCACAGAAACACATACATATCAAGATTTCTCCCCATATAACAATAAATCAGAAATACAAATAGAGGAAAAATGCAGCACAGCCTTTTGCCGCTACATATCCTCCTAAATTAGATGCCTGTCGCGTAGCTCGGAAGTTGGTAACAGTTGAAGCGGTAGACAGCGCCACCTGGTACAGACTGCGCGACTTTTTTATTCAACAGCCACCAAAAAATTTTAAAAGTAGGATATGATATACATAAAAGGCGAATAGAATCGAAGAAACGTCAATTGTACATATCATATATCATTTCTTAAAGTTATTGGTGGCAGTTGAATAAAAAAGCTACGCAATCTGTACAAGGTGGCACTGTCTACCGCTTCAACTGTTGCCAAGTTTATGAGCCACGCGACAGGCATCTAGTTAAGGAGGCTATGGCCGCTATGTGCCAAAAGCCAATCAGTATATATTTATGTCAAGGTCAACATAACTTGACCCAACAAAGATTTCACATAGATAATGTTTTGCAGAATTTCATCATTGGTTTTTCAAGGTATGTTACCAGGGCCTGATTAAGGGGTAAGCTCGCTCTTCACACATTATTTATACTTACACCATTATTTTTTAACAAATACTTTCCTCCTATAATAAACAGAAAATTTTCATTAAAAGTTATTTTAAAAGAATTCTGGTGTCTAATAACGGTGAGTAAATTGGATTGTTTTACACCGTTCATTTTTTATAAAAATATTTCCTTGTCAAAGCGTGGAATTTCTATGACATGAAGTAAAAAATAATTGTAAAAATATTCCGGTATGAGCGAGCTTCCCCCTTAATCAGGCCCTGTATGTTACACATAAAATTTCGGCGATATACACTCGAAGAGACACACATATAAACAGATATTTTCCAAAAATTATCGAACCGTGTTAAAAGCACTTCAAAAAATGTGAATGTATCAAAACTAAAGGTTGAACATTTTTACGAATCAAATTAATTTCTTTTTATACATTTTGCAGAAAAAAATAAGACTATCATCTGAAAACGTGTATATCCATCGAAAACAGGCGGCTGAAAAATTTCGGTACAACTATAGTATTTCCCCACAGCTGAATTTGGCGATTTTTCATTGGCGCCGATTTGAACGATAACGATGTCGTTCTAACTGTTTGCGATATAATATGGCAGCCTGCATGCTATTTATTTTGGATTTATGATTTTATGATTTGTAATTTAGCTTATGATTTTATCATTTATGCTGTATGATTTATGATTTTTAGATTTGTGATTTAGCCATAATCGCCAAAAATAAATCGCCAAATTCAGCTGTGGTGAAATACTATAGTTGTTCCAAAATTTCACTAATGTAATATTTTCTTTTCATGTACTAAATAGAAAAAAGTAAGTTATACATTTTTGGATATTTATTTAAATTTTAATCTACAAATTTTTAAATATACATGAAAATTATTTTCTTAAGATAACTCAGAAACACTTTTCTTGAAACTTTAAATCTTCGTTTTCAGCAAAATACTGTTACAAATTTTCTCAATGTACCATCAGGAAACATTTTAACTTAAAAAGGAAATCAGGATAAATTTCTTTTCTAAAAACCATCTCTTTGACGTTTGAGTGAATTTAAATGCATAGTTGCACGCTAAATTCTTCAAAATTGTTTAAATTCTCGCATTTGATTACTATTCATGATTTCAATAAAGAATGCAACTAGGCATTTTTATTAAGCGTAAAGAATGATTTAAATTTGTATTCTATCTGTATAAAATGAATTGTAATTTCGCTATTTTTCTAGTTATGATACTATAAAATTTCACTAATAATGGACATTCCTATTAAACAATCCTTTCATTGAAAAATTTTAAGCTTTTCTTTACTTATTCTACACGATACATATTCTCGTTAGAAAAAGTCTGATAATTTATATCATTATTATGTAATTATCTTATGCTTATTCTATATGATATATGTAAAATAAAACTTAATTAGCTATATCATAAATCTAGTTATTGAAAAACTGGTTAAGTGATACGTAATTATGTACCATTTACTCAACATTATTTTATGTTCCATTTACTCAACATTATTTTATGTTCAATTAATTCATGAATCTACAAGGGAGTATATTTTTACATAATAAAACTTGTTTATTTGAGACCAAGATGAGAGCAACACAGCATGCGCAGCGATTTTCAGCAAAACCGAAACTATTACATTGCTGTTACTACACATAAGGGCAAACAAAAACAACCACTTAATTTAACAAAACGAGAAAAAAAGAATAAGAAAACAAAACTGCAGATTATTCAGATATATAACAAATTCATTTTCAACGGCATGTTTAGGTGAATTATGAATTTCTGCTTTCACGACAGTTAAATTAAAAAAAAAAAAAAAAAAAAAAAAAAAAGAAGAAACATGCATTAATTTATTGACGAAAAATGTGAGTCTTTTTCTTTCAAGTACTTAAAGTAGTTACTATAACATTTTAAAACAACAAAAGTCAACTATAATGATCCTACATTCAGGTGCAGAGATTTAAATATACACCTACTTTAACCCCTTAACGCGCGGCGTCCTCGCTGCGAGGACGCAAAATTTAAGATCCAGCTGCAAAAATTCATCCCGGAAATTTTTTAGCAAAAATTTACGTTTATAACATATCAGAAAAAACCGGTTTTTTTAACCTTAAAATTTAAAATTTCTTTTAGTTTAATTTAGTTCATGAATTCCGGTGGCAGTATAATTTAAATGATCCGAATTGTCTTGCGCCACAAAGGGTTAAAATGTTTGAGAACCACTATTCCATGCAATTAATATTTTTCTCTTGCAACATTACAGATTGATTCACTTTTTAACTCGAATAACATCTAAAAAATAAAAGAATTCAGTTCACGTATTTACTATATACTCGTACAGGTAACAAAAGTGACTCTCATGCTTCCTTGAGTTCTTCAACTTTGGCTACAAATGAATTATTCCACAGCCTCCTAATTTAGATGCCTGTGGCGTGGTTCGGAAGCTTGGCAACAGTTGAAGCGGTAGACAGAGCTACCTGGTACAGATTGCGCGACTTTTCTATCCAACAACTACAAAAAATTTTTAAAAGTGGGATATGATATATATAAAAGGCTAACAGAATCAAAGAAACGTCGGTTATATATATCATATATCACTTCTTAAAATTATTGGTGACAGTTGAATAAAAAAGTCTCTCAATTTGTACCAGGTGGCGCTGGCTACCGCTTCAACTGTCGCTTAGTTTATGAGTCACGCGACAGGCATCTACTTAAGGAGGCTATGATTATTCACATGTTTTTTAACATATGGCTGCATAAAGAAATTAAAAATGGGGAATAAAGTAGGTCGGAAAAAATATTTTTTTCTTTTTCGGAACGCTATAGTGCGGAAAGGTTGTAAAAAAAAAAAAATAAATAAATAAAAAAAAAAAGACATAATGAATATTTAAAATTGATTGACACCTTCCGTTCGCCTAACGAACTTAAAATTATAAAAAAACTGCAAAAAACGCGCCTTTTTTTTTAATTTGTTTAAGTTAATTAAAACTTCTTTAAATAAACAGGCTTTAATATTTGTGCTTATTTTATGGTTTAAATAACCTAATTAAATCAAATTCTCATCAATAGACTACTTTTCCGTTTGCACAGTGTCTTAAAGAAAACAGATTTTCTTTCTTTCTTTCTTTCTTTTTTTTTTTTTTAATAATTCAAAATACTCTCTGTGCAACGAGTCGACCGTTTTGCTAGAACAAAAGGATCCAGAACTCAACACCACGTGAAAGTAGTTGCACATCGAGTTAATCTCACACCCAACCCAACAACCATCCACTTGTTGAGAGCGGTGTTTGCATTATAATACATCTCTTTATAACTATTTATTACTCATTTAGTACTCTACAATATATTTCAAAAGTCTGATTTTTTGATAAATGAGGCATAACCAATCTAAACTTCAATGTACCTCGGATACAGTCGGCAGCAAAATTATGCGAAGACTAGCAATAAATCCTATATATATAAAAAATACACTCAATACTGGTTTGTTAAATAAATCCTTGTCTAATCATGTTTTCAGTCAGTCTATTTATTCAGGTGATTTATTTAACAAAACAGTGTCCACTGTATCTCACGTCCCAATGAATCAAATTTAACCAAACTTGGTATTTAGTTGCACCCTAACATAAACTGGTGCTGATTAGATTTGGAGATCAATCGCTCAACAGGTGGCGCTGAGATCGCATTTTTTGTAAACTTCTAACATGGCAGTATAGGACAAAATTTCGTATAAATATGCATAATGAGAGTTATTTTAAACTTGTGATTGTAAAATTAATATGAATTATTGATAATAGCAGTAGTTAACTAGGAAAAAAAAATTTGCATGTGGGGGCATAGTTTCTCCCCATGGGGGTGAAGTACCCCCGGGGAGGGTAAATTTTCAAGATGGCTATCTTTCAAAAGGTCTCGTCAACACCTTTAAAACGAATGGTTGAACTATCAATCTGGGATAATTTTTAACAAAGTTATCGATTTTTTTTTACTTAATAAATAAATAAATAAATAAATAAATAATTGTATTTATTTATTTATTTTTTAATATTGTTACTGAGTGAATGTGAATAGAAGAAAATATAGAAGAAAGTCTTGTGGTGGCCACAACATACTAGTTTACATAGGAGTAAAGTAAATAACATCAAATACACCAAAACAGAAACCTTTTCAATCTCACGGACAAAGTTCTCAGTCACTTAGAGAGCAATCTCCAAAATGCAATAGCTCAGAATAGGTCTCTGAATGACTCTGAATCGCAGTGACTTCACACACTCTGTCGTAGAAGTCATCTCACTCCTATTTATACCTTTTGGCAATGGGGTTTGGCGGAATTTCCATCCAGAATTCCATGAAAAGTTGTAAATCTCGGCTGATATTCTTTGCAAACTTTCGTGACTTTGGGAACCTAACCTACTATTTTTCGCCAAATTTCGTCCCCAAGTCGTCAAATTCGTCCCCCCTCCAAATTTGTTACCAAAACTAACCTCGCTGAAAGTGAATGAACTGCCTTTTTATTTTCACTTTGACTATAAACTACTTTCATCGCATAATCCGTTCTAACAATACTAATTCAAAAGGCAAAAATTGTCTCTTTAAAAATGTTTCTTTAACTTTCAAATATCGAAAACATTATTCGATTTTCTAAAACTTTGATTAAAAGTCCGTAATATTTAATAAAATTAAAAAATTAAAAAAAAAAGAAAAACTTAACGAAAATTATTTAAAATCGTGTCAGAAACTTGAAAACTCTGATTTGCGACCAACCGTAATAAATATTATTATATGACCTTTCTCTTAAACACGGGCTTCCAAACCATAACTATTAAAATTGTGTGGTAACATACGATTATTATATTTAACACTCTTTAATAACTTTAAATAGCCTTCTCTTCTCAATCATTATGTAAGTTATTTTGTAAATGAAAATTTTTAAAAAGCGTTTCATGATAGATGTTCAAGATTATTCGACAATCCAATGAATATAATTAAGGGAGGTGAATTTTCATCTTAAGTACTGCAGTGGGGAGAGGAAAATTTACTGAACAGCGTTAATGTATGATAAACGAATTAAAATAATAGATAATACAGTTAATCAATTAAATATTACCAACATACATATTTTCTCAAACCAGAAAATTTAAACTTTTAAAATTTATAGGAAAAATTATTTTAAACTACGATACACATTTTTGCTTATTATAAAAGTAGCATTTCATTATAAGCATCGTTTGTTTACCTTCACTATTGAGGGAAATATATAAAATTTATTTGAAACAGGTGCAAATCATTCCCATTATTAAGGCTAACATGTTATGATTATGAGTTTTGATTTTTTGAAGAATAGTTGAATATACGAAGATAATTAATTACATTGAATAGTTTGAATTATCATCTTATTTTGGTATTTATTATATTTTCAAAATTTTTCAAGAACCAATGTACTTTTTAATAATGCACATTAGAATTTCTCACTAAATTACATTTTCTGTATAAATATGTATTAATTATCACCTGATCTATCTTTGATTAGTCTACTCATAATATTGAAATAAAAAATTAAAATAGTAAAAACGTGAAATTAAATATAAAGTCAATAGAAAAAAAATCTGTCAGATAGAGAATTTAATTTAACACGACAGGCATATTTTGTACATTATAAAATTTGCGTAAATCATTTGAATCAGGATTTCTGAATTTTTATTATTATTATGATTATTTATTTATTTTAGTTTATTAAACTGTAAGAAAGCACATTTCGCGCAATCGTAATTTAGCATGTGAAAAATAGTTTACTCCATGATTTTGAATTCGATTGTCTACAAAAAAATTCAATGGACTCTTCCCAGTTTCGTCTGCTCAATCATGTGATAGAGGAAAACGAATAATCGAATTCTGAGAATCGAATTCAATTCAATATTGTTCTTAAGAACAAAAATGTTAATATTTATTTTAAAATAAAATAAAAGTAATATTGCTCATTTGTAAACAGTAGAATAGTTGTATTTGTAAATTTAATAATTTTTTAAAAACACTTTATGTGCACTGTAAAAAATTTTGGTTCAACGTTGAACCAAAATATGGTTCAATGCTGGGTGCATCCATATGATGGTAAAACCTGTCTCCATAACATGGTACTTGCTTTGAGCCATACTTTGGAACTACTTTGAACCATGTTTTGGGAAAAGGGTGAACCATATTTTCAGAAAAGCAAGAACCTTGTTTTGAGAAAATGTTAAACCACATTTTCAGAAAAGGAAGAACCATGTTTTGGGAAAAGATTGAACCATATTTTCAGAAAAGGAAGAACCAAGTTTTGGGAAAAAGTGTAACCATAATTTGGAACTACATTGGATCATGTTTAGGGAAAAGGTAAAACCATAATTAGGAATTATTAGAAGCTTTACACTACGGTGGTGGCAATGTATGATCACTTTAATCTATTTCTTTCCAAGTCCATATTCTTTTAATTTATTCCCTCGCTATTTCTGTTTCTGAAACCAAACTTTAACCACAAGTATATTTCAGTTATAATAATTAAATAGGAAAATTTCCACAGTGAAAAATGTTGACAACAAAACAAGATTAATGCATAATTTAAGTGGCATAAAATTAGTTTTAAAAACCAGAATAGAACAAATCTTAATTTAAACTTGTGATTAGCAGCAACTCGGTTAAGCTAAACTGTTTTGTGATAAATATAATTACAGTCAAACCTCATTAATACATCACTTTTGGGACTTCTGAAAAACTGTGTTAAGCGGTTTGACTTGTTATGCGGAGTTAAAGGAATTTTGGGACTAAGAAAAAGGGGTGTCTTATGTGCAGAGTGATGTATTAACGAGGTTTGACTGTGCAACTATAAATAGAGTTAACTCTTACATATTAGCATGTATTAAAATTTAAACTAGATTCCACCATGTTAATTTAAATAGAACCATAATTATTTTTTTAAAGATCAATAACCAAATAAAAGTTAAATATCATAAACAGGGATCTTTTTGATATTCCCTGACTTTTGAAGGTCATTTTGGTGGTGAAATTGGTGCTGAAATGTTTATTAAATATGGGTGCATATCGGCCGATAGGTGGCACTGCTATAAATGTCTATAATTTTCCACATTGCTGTATCTCAACACCTATTACTTAAAATTACACTAAACAGTAGGTATATTTAAAACATTTGTTGTGAGAAGCTATGTTAATTAAATTTTTTGTGAATTTAATTAATAGGTGGTACGTGGTACTGTACTGTTATTTAAACTGATATAGGAAAAAAATTTGTAATGGATACAACGTACTAGAATGATAAATTTTACATGAAATTTCATAAGTCTTAAATAAGGAGAACATATTTTAAGGATTAAAATAATTTTAAGCACTGCTAAAAAATAAAATAAAATAAAATAAAATATTGCACATTCCCCTTTTACAATTCAGAACACATATTTACATTATTTTCAGGATTATAGTATAAATGCATATTAATCTAAATTGCCTAAATTGTTTTAACAGACATTGTACATTGACTAATCTGTTTATCCAAAAATTTTGCTTCATCTCTTAAATGTGCTTGATTATCATTACTATTATTTCCAATAAAATTGTTAATGCAGTTACTGATAGAAAATTTAATCAATGTAAACAGAAATTAAAATTTGCAATTAAAAGAAAATCAAATGGCTATAATTTTAACAACAACAACAACAATAACAATAAATAAAATCTAAACTAAAATTGGGAGTGTTAGGTTGCTTGCTCTCTTCACAAAATTTAAATTCATAAACAAGCATTTCAAAAACATTTTGTTTAAGTAAATGATTAATTCAAATTTTTGTATGCCTAAAACCTGTTTTCAATATTGTATGAAATTACTGCATATGCACACACTTAGTTCAATAAAACATTGGTAGCTTAATATTATATATTTTTATATTAAACAGGAAATCGGTTGACTGCTAATGCTAAAGTTTAAAGCTTTGCTCGATATCTTTTTTTTTTTTTTTTTTTTTTTTTTTTTTACAAAAACAGTAGAAATTTACATGAGTATTTATTAATTTAAAAAAGTGTACCAAAATTTTAAACCTAGATCCACACCAAAAATTAAAGAAGAAAATACAAAATTAAAGAAGAAAATAATAATAATAAAACACTCACTTCATTACTAGCTTCTTCAACTTGGAAATACTAGCAGGTACAAAACCCAAAGCCAAAGAATATTAAAACTTTGAGCTTTTAAGGATTGTACCAGCTTGCAAGTGGTAAGTAAAATATCATTTACCTTTCAGGACTACAATGAAACTAAAAGTAGTTTCAGGCTGTGTTTAATCCATTATGATTTCACAGAAAATTTACACATCACTTTTAACAGGATAGATAATAACGACAACGGTCAACGACAAATGACAACTTCATTCAATTTCAAAATGGTGCGCGCCATGACGCTTTTGAGGTTTGCCACAGTATACTTGGCGATTTCGCAGATGGAGCGGGGAAAAACGTATCAATTGTGCAAAGCTTTCGTTAGTTACGGTTTCCGTAGCCTTCCTTTCTTATCTATTAGAAGTTCTTTGCCTGAAATATCTTTCTGAAACTACCTGAAACTTTCACAAAAACTCACCGTAAGCACCAACAAGAACAAGTCGTCTCGTCATAAGTCACGTGAGCAGCGGAGCAGGCTTCTGAGCGAGCATGCGCAAAGCGGTGTTCTGGACTGAAGGTATTCCCATGGGTTGGTTCAACTTTGAACCATGTTGAAAGTTGAACCATGATCACATTTTTCGAGAAAGCAAGTGTTCCACTTAGCTAGACCCATTCGCTGGTTCAACATTGAACGGAAATTTTTAAAAGTGTGTTTGTTTATTTTTAACTGTAAGAATCGATTTTTGTATGTTCTAGTGTAACTGTTACATTAACTGATCTAGCAATAATTAACAGCTTGTTCTTGTGGAATGTTTTTGGATTGTAATTTGAAATTTTAAAATATTTTCATTTAATTTAATTGCATAAAGGTAGGTGTTACAACAAGTTAATTAACTTAGTTATTGGTCTAAATGGATTTACGCAGTACGATATTGCACTGTCACTGATTTAAGTACCAAAAATCAGAGTATTTAACATGCTCTTCATGAACATCAATAGCAAATATAAACTAAATGAAGATTGTAAATGTATACAGCAAACAAAAGATGATGAATAATGATATAAAATGGATTAAAAATGATGATGTATAAAAAAGTAACACAGATTAAATACGATTGATCAAAAATAAGAATAGAAAATATGTTATTTCAGCAATCGCTATAGATAAACAAGACTTCGTCTGCTATTTGTTTTTTCTCTATCATGTGACCTCTGACGTCAGGTGGGAAGAGCCCATTAACGAAAATGATCGCGCTTGAAATAACCGATGCATAGTGCTGTCAATTTTTAGGGACTAATTTAGCACGACA
>CAWVNO010001694.1:0-46252 GCA_963930645.1 Salticus scenicus | reverse complement strand
TTACGCAGACCTTCGGCAGCCGTTCCTACGCTCCGAAAATTTTTTTCGAGTTTCACATGCCCATCTTCAAACGACGATTCCCAAGCAACTAAAAGAGCCTAACGATCGCAATCACTTTCAGAATCTGCGAAATATATTCTAGTTTCATAATAACACCATCGGGAAGTTTGCACGTTGAACCATTTGGCCCGGGGGGCCTTTTTACGCAGACCTTCGGCAGCCGTTCCTACGCTCCGAAAATTTTTTTCGAGTTTCACATGCCCATCTTCAAACGACGATTCCCAAGCAACTAAAAGAGCCTAACGATCGCAATCACTTTCAGAATCTGCGAAATATATTCTAGTTTCATAATAACACCATCGGGAAGTTTGCACGTTGAACCATTTGGCCCGGGGGGCCTTTTTACGCAGACCTTCGGCAGCCGTTCCTACGCTCCGAAAATTTTTTTCGAGTTTCACATGCCCATCTTCAAACGACGATTCCAAAGCAACTAAAAGAGCCTAAAGATCGCAATCACTTTCAGAATCTGCCAAATATATTCTAGTTTCATAATAAAACAATCGGGAAGTTTGCACGTTGAACCATTTGGCCCGGGGGGCCTTTTTACGCAGACCTTCGGCAGCCGTTCCTACGCTCCGAAAATTTTTTTCGAGTTTCACATGCCCATTTTCAAACGACGATTCCCAAGCAACTAAAAGAGCCTAACGATCGCAATCACTTTCAGAATCTGCGAAATATATTCTAGTTTCATAATAACACCATCGGGAAGTTTGCACGTTGAAGCATTTGGCCCGGGGGCCTTTTTACGCAGACCTTCGGCAGCCGTTCCTACGCTCCGAAAATTTTTTTCGAGTTTCACATGCCCATCTTCAAAAGACGATTCCAAAGCAACTAAAAGAGCCTAAAGATCGCAATCACTTTCAGAATCTGCCAAATATATTCTAGTTTCATAATAAAACAATCGGGAAGTTTGCACGTTGAACCATTTGGCCCGGGGGGCCTTTTTACGCAGACCTTCGGCAGCCGTTCCTACGCTCCGAAAATTTTTTTCGAGTTTCACATGCCCATCTTCAAACGACGATTCCCAAGCAACTAAAAGAGCCTAACGATCGCAATCACTTTCAGAATCTGCGAAATATATTCTAGTTTCATAATAACACCATCGGGAAGTTTGCACGTTGAACCATTTGGCCCGGGGGCCTTTTTACGCAGACCTTCGGCAGCCGTTCCTACGCTCCGAAAATTTTTTTCGAGTTTCACATGCCCATCTTCAAACGACGATTCCCAAGCAACTAAAAGAGCCTAACGATCGCAATCACTTTCAGAATCTGCGATATATATTCTAGTTTCATAATAACACCATCGGGAAGTTTGCACGTTGAACCATTTGGCCCGGGGGGCCTTTTTACGCAGACCTTCGGCAGCCGTTCCTACGCTCCGAAAATTTTTTTCGAGTTTCACATGCCCATCTTCAAACGACGATTCCCAAGCAACTAAAAGAGCCTAAAGATCGCAATCACTTTCAGAATCTGCCAAATATATTCTAGTTTCATAATAAAACAATCGGGAAGTTTGCACGTTGAACCATTTGGCCCGGGGGCCTTTTTACGCAGACCTTCGGCAGCCGTTCCTACGCTCCGAAAATTTTTTTCGAGTTTCACATGCCCATCTTCAAACGACGATTCCCAAGCAACTAAAAGAGCCTAACGATCGCAATCACTTTCAGAATCTGCGAAATATATTCTAGTTTCATAATAACACCATCGGGAAGTTTGCACGTTGAACCATTTGGCCCGGGGGCCTTTTTACGCAGACCTTCGGCAGCCGTTCCTACGCTCCGAAAATTTTTTTCGAGTTTCACATGCCCATCTTCAAACGACGATTCCAAAGCAACTAAAAGAGCCTAAAGATCGCAATCACTTTCAGAATCTGCCAAATATATTCTAGTTTCATAATAAAACAATCGGGAAGTTTGCACGTTGAACCATTTGGCCCGGGGGGCCTTTTTACGCAGACCTTCGGCAGCCGTTCCTACGCTCCGAAAATTTTTTTCGAGTTTCACATGCCCATCTTCAAACGACGATTCCCAAGCAACTAAAAGAGCCTAACGATCGCAATCACTTTCAGAATCTGCGAAATATATTCTAGTTTCATAATAACACCATCGGGAAGTTTGCACGTTGAACCATTTGGCCCGGGGGGCCTTTTTACGCAGACCTTCGGCAGCCGTTCCTACGCTCCGAAAATTTTTTTCGAGTTTCACATGCCCATCTTCAAACGACGATTCCAAAGCAACTAAAAGAGCCTAAAGATCGCAATCACTTTCAGAATCTGCCAAATATATTCTAGTTTCATAATAAAACAATCGGGAAGTTTGCACGTTGAACCATTTGGCCCGGGGGGCCTTTTTACGCAGACCTTCGGCAGCCGTTCCTACGCTCCGAAAATTTTTTTCGAGTTTCACATGCCCATCTTCAAACGACGATTCCCAAGCAACTAAAAGAGCCTAACGATCGCAATCACTTTCAGAATCTGCGAAATATATTCTAGTTTCATAATAACACCATCGGGAAGTTTGCACGTTGAACCATTTGGCCCGGGGGGCCTTTTTACGCAGACCTTCGGCAGCCGTTCCTACGCTCCGAAAATTTTTTTCGAGTTTCACATGCCCATCTTCAAACGACGATTCCCAAGCAACTAAAAGAGCCTAACGATCGCAATCACTTTCAGAATCTGCGAAATATATTCTAGTTTCATAATAACACCATCGGGAAGTTTGCACGTTGAACCATTTGGCCCGGGGGGCCTTTTTACGCAGACCTTCGGCAGCCGTTCCTACGCTCCGAAAATTTTTTTCGAGTTTCACATGCCCATCTTCAAACGACGATTCCAAAGCAACTAAAAGAGCCTAAAGATCGCAATCACTTTCAGAATCTGCCAAATATATTCTAGTTTCATAATAAAACAATCGGGAAGTTTGCACGTTGAACCATTTGGCCCGGGGGGCCTTTTTACGCAGACCTTCGGCAGCCGTTCCTACGCTCCGAAAATTTTTTTCGAGTTTCACATGCCCATCTTCAAACGACGATTCCCAAGCAACTAAAAGAGCCTAACGATCGCAATCACTTTCAGAATCTGCGAAATATATTCTAGTTTCATAACACCATCGGGAAGTTTGCACGTTGAACCATTTGGCCCGCGGGCCTTTTTACGCAGACCTTCGGCAGCCGTTCCTACGCTCCGAAAATTTTTTTCGAGTTTCACATGCCCATCTTCAAACGACGATTCCAAAGCAACTAAAAGAGCCTAAAGATCGCAATCACTTTCAGAATCTGCCAAATATATTCTAGTTTCATAATAAAACAATCGGGAAGTTTGCACGTTGAACCATTTGGCCCGGGGGGCCTTTTTACGCAGACCTTCGGCAGCCGTTCCTACGCTCCGAAAAGTTTTTTTCGAGTTTCACATGCCCATCTTCAAACGACGATTCCCAAGCAACTAAAAGAGCCTAACGATCGCAATCACTTTCAGAATCTGCGAAATATATTCTAGTTTCATAATAACACCATCGGGAAGTTTGCACGTTGAACCATTTGGCCCGGGGGGCCTTTTTACGCAGACCTTCGGCAGCCGTTCCTACGCTCCGAAAATTTTTTTCGAGTTTCACATGCCCATCTTCAAACGACGATTTCCAAGCAACTAAAAGAGCCTAACGATCGCAATCACTTTCAGAATCTGCGAAATATATTCTAGTTTCATAATAACACCATCGGGAAGTTTGCACGTTGAACCATTTGGCCCGGGGGGCCTTTTTACGCAGACCTTCGGCAGCCGTTCCTACGCTCCGAAATTTTTTTTCGAGTTTCACATGCCCATCTTCAAACGACGATTCCAAAGCAACTAAAAGAGCCTAAAGATCGCAATCACTTTCAGAATCTGCCAAATATATTCTAGTTTCATAATAAAACAATCGGGAAGTTTGCACGTTGAACCATTTGGCCCGGGGGGCCTTTTTACGCAGACCTTCGGCAGCCGTTCCTACGCTCCGAAAATTTTTTTCGAGTTTCACATGCCCATCTTCAAACGACGATTCCCAAGCAACTAAAAGAGCCTAACGATCGCAATCACTTTCAGAATCTGCGAAATATATTTTAGTTTCATAATAACACCATCGGGAAGTTTGCACGTTGAACCATTTGGCCCGGGGGCCTTTTTACGCAGACCTTCGGCAGCCGTTCCTACGCTCCGAAAATTTTTTTCGAGTTTCACATGCCCATCTTCAAACGACGATTCCAAAGCAACTAAAAGAGCCTAAAGATCGCAATCACTTTCAGAATCTGCCAAATATATTCTAGTTTCATAATAAAACAATCGGGAAGTTTGCACGTTGAACCATTTGGCCCGGGGGGCCTTTTTACGCAGACCTTCGGCAGCCGTTCCTACGCTCCGAAAATTTTTTTCGAGTTTCACATGCCCATCTTCAAACGACGATTCCCAAGCAACTAAAAGAGCCTAACGATCGCAATCACTTTCAGAATCTGCGAAATATATTCTAGTTTCATAATAACACCATCGGGAAGTTTGCACGTTGAACCATTTGGCCCGGGGGGCCTTTTTACGCAGACCTTCGGCAGCCGTTCCTACGCTCCGAAAATTTTTTTCGAGTTTCACATGCCCATCTTCAAACGACGATTCCCAAGCAACTAAAAGAGCCTAACGATCGCAATCACTTTCAGAATCTGCGAAATATATTCTAGTTTCATAATAACACCATCGGGAAGTTTGCACGTTGAACCATTTGGCCCGGGGGGCCTTTTTACGCAGACCTTCGGCAGCCGTTCCTACGCTCCGAAAATTTTTTTCGAGTTTCACATGCCCATCTTCAAACGACGATTCCAAAGCAACTAAAAGAGCCTAAAGATCGCAATCACTTTCAGAATCTGCCAAATATATTCTAGTTTCATAATAAAACAATCGGGAAGTTTGCACGTTGAACCATTTGGCCCGGGGGGCCTTTTTACGCAGACCTTCGGCAGCCGTTCCTACGCTCCGAAAATTTTTTTCGAGTTTCACATGCCCATCTTCAAACGACGATTCCCAAGCAACTAAAAGAGCCTAACGATCGCAATCACTTTCAGAATCTGCGAAATATATTCTAGTTTCATAATAACACCATCGGGAAGTTTGCACGTTGAACCATTTGGCCCGGGGGCCTTTTTACGCAGACCTTCGGCAGCCGTTCCTACGCTCCGAAAATTTTTTTCGAGTTTCACATGCCCATCTTCAAACGACGATTCCAAAGCAACTAAAAGAGCCTAAAGATCGCAATCACTTTCAGAATCTGCCAAATATATTCTAGTTTCATAATAAAACAATCGGGAAGTTTGCACGTTGAACCATTTGGCCCGGGGGGCCTTTTTACGCAGACCTTCGGCAGCCGTTCCTACGCTCCGAAAATTTTTTTCGAGTTTCACATGCCCATCTTCAAACGACGATTCCCAAGCAACTAAAAGAGCCTAACGATCGCAATCACTTTCAGAATCTGCGAAATATATTCTAGTTTCATAATAACACCATCGGGAAGTTTGCACGTTGAACCATTTGGCCCGGGGGGCCTTTTTACGCAGACCTTCGGCAGCCGTTCCTACGCTCCGAAAATTTTTTTCGAGTTTCACATGCCCATCTTCAAACGACGATTCCAAAGCAACTAAAAGAGCCTAAAGATCGCAATCACTTTCAGAATCTGCCAAATATATTCTAGTTTCATAATAAAACAATCGGGAAGTTTGCACGTTGAACCATTTGGCCCGGGGGGCCTTTTTACGCAGACCTTCGGCAGCCGTTCCTACGCTCCGAAAATTTTTTTCGAGTTTCACATGCCCATCTTCAAACGACGATTCCCAAGCAACTAAAAGAGCCTAACGATCGCAATCACTTTCAGAATCTGCGAAATATATTCTAGTTTCATAATAACACCATCGGGAAGTTTGCACGTTGAACCATTTGGCCCGGGGGCCTTTTTACGCAGACCTTCGGCAGCCGTTCCTACGCTCCGAAAATTTTTTTCGAGTTTCACATGCCCATCTTCAAACGACGATTCCAAAGCAACTAAAAGAGCCTAAAGATCGCAATCACTTTCAGAATCTGCCAAATATATTCTAGTTTCATAATAAAACAATCGGGAAGTTTGCACGTTGAACCATTTGGCCCGGGGGGCCTTTTTACGCAGACCTTCGGCAGCCGTTCCTACGCTCCGAAAATTTTTTTCGAGTTTCACATGCCCATCTTCAAACGACGATTCCCAAGCAACTAAAAGAGCCTAACGATCGCAATCACTTTCAGAATCTGCGAAATATATTCTAGTTTCATAATAACACCATCGGGAAGTTTGCACGTTGAACCATTTGGCCCGGGGGGCCTTTTTACGCAGACCTTCGGCAGCCGTTCCTACGCTCCGAAAATTTTTTTCGAGTTTCACATGCCCATCTTCAAACGACGATTCCCAAGCAACTAAAAGAGCCTAACGATCGCAATCACTTTCAGAATCTGCGAAATATATTCTAGTTTCATAATAACACCATCGGGAAGTTTGCACGTTGAACCATTTGGCCCGGGGGCCTTTTTACGCAGACCTTCGGCAGCCGTTCCTACGCTCCGAAAATTTTTTTCGAGTTTCACATGCCCATCTTCAAACGACGATTCCAAAGCAACTAAAAGAGCCTAAAGATCGCAATCACTTTCAGAATCTGCCAAATATATTCTAGTTTCATAATAAAACAATCGGGAAGTTTGCACGTTGAACCATTTGGCCCGGGGGGCCTTTTTACGCAGACCTTCGGCAGCCGTTCCTACGCTCCGAAAATTTTTTTCGAGTTTCACATGCCCATCTTCAAACGACGATTCCCAAGCAACTAAAAGAGCCTAACGATCGCAATCACTTTCAGAATCTGCGAAATATATTCTAGTTTCATAATAACACCATCGGGAAGTTTGCACGTTGAACCATTTGGCCCGGGGGCCTTTTTACGCAGACCTTCGGCAGCCGTTCCTACGCTCCGAAAATTTTTTTCGAGTTTCACATGCCCATCTTCAAACGACGATTCCAAAGCAACTAAAAGAGCCTAAAGATCGCAATCACTTTCAGAATCTGCCAAATATATTCTAGTTTCATAATAAAACAATCGGGAAGTTTGCACGTTGAACCATTTGGCCCGGGGGGCCTTTTTACGCAGACCTTCGGCAGCCGTTCCTACGCTCCGAAAATTTTTTTCGAGTTTCACATGCCCATCTTCAAACGACGATTCCCAAGCAACTAAAAGAGCCTAACGATCGCAATCACTTTCAGAATCTGCGAAATATATTCTAGTTTCATAATAACACCATCGGGAAGTTTGCACGTTGAACCATTTGGCCCGGGGGGCCTTTTTACGCAGACCTTCGGCAGCCGTTCCTACGCTCCGAAAATTTTTTTCGAGTTTCACATGCCCATCTTCAAACGACGATTCCAAAGCAACTAAAAGAGCCTAAAGATCGCAATCACTTTCAGAATCTGCCAAATATATTCTAGTTTCATAATAAAACAATCGGGAAGTTTGCACGTTGAACCATTTGGCCCGGGGGGCCTTTTTACGCAGACCTTCGGCAGCCGTTCCTACGCTCCGAAAATTTTTTTCGAGTTTCACATGCCCATCTTCAAACGACGATTCCCAAGCAACTAAAAGAGCCTAACGATCGCAATCACTTTCAGAATCTGCGAAATATATTCTAGTTTCATAATAACACCATCGGGAAGTTTGCACGTTGAACCATTTGGCCCGGGGGCCTTTTTACGCAGACCTTCGGCAGCCGTTCCTACGCTCCGAAAATTTTTTTCGAGTTTCACATGCCCATCTTCAAACGACGATTCCAAAGCAACTAAAAGAGCCTAAAGATCGCAATCACTTTCAGAATCTGCCAAATATATTCTAGTTTCATAATAAAACAATCGGGAAGTTTGCACGTTGAACCATTTGGCCCGGGGGGCCTTTTTACGCAGACCTTCGGCAGCCGTTCCTACGCTCCGAAAATTTTTTTCGAGTTTCACATGCCCATCTTCAAACGAC
This sequence comes from Salticus scenicus, assembly GCA_963930645.1. Taxonomy (NCBI): domain Eukaryota; kingdom Metazoa; phylum Arthropoda; class Arachnida; order Araneae; family Salticidae; genus Salticus; species Salticus scenicus. Next base: position 38,150 of record CAWVNO010001694.1, on the reverse strand, counting down.
GATTCCCAAGCAACTAAAAGAGCCTAACGATCGCAATCACTTTCAGAATCTGCGAAATATATTCTAGTTTCATAATAACACCATCGGGAAGTTTGCACGTTGAACCATTTGGCCCGGGGGGCCTTTTTACGCAGACCTTCGGCAGCCGTTCCTACGCTCCGAAAATTTTTTTCGAGTTTCACATGCCCATCTTCAAACGACGATTCCCAAGCAACTAAAAGAGCCTAACGATCGCAATCACTTTCAGAATCTGCGAAATATATTCTAGTTTCATAATAACACCATCGGGAAGTTTGCACGTTGAACCATTTGGCCCGGGGGGCCTTTTTACGCAGACCTTCGGCAGCCGTTCTTACGCTCCGAAAATTTTTTTCGAGTTTCACATGCCCATCTTCAAACGACGATTCCAAAGCAACTAAAAGAGCCTAAAGATCGCAATCACTTTCAGAATCTGCCAAATATATTCTAGTTTCATAATAAAACAATCGGGAAGTTTGCACGTTGAACCATTTGGCCCGGGGGGCCTTTTTACGCAGACCTTCGGCAGCCGTTCCTACGCTCCGAAAATTTTTTTCGAGTTTCACATGCCCATCTTCAAACGACGATTCCCAAGCAACTAAAAGAGCCTAACGATCGCAATCACTTTCAGAATCTGCGAAATATATTCTAGTTTCATAATAACACCATCGGGAAGTTTGCACGTTGAACCATTTGGCCCGGGGGGCCTTTTTACGCAGACCTTCGGCAGCCGTTCCTACGCTCCGAAAATTTTTTTCGAGTTTCACATGCCCATCTTCAAACGACGATTCCAAAGCAACTAAAAGAGCCTAAAGATCGCAATCACTTTCAGAATCTGCCAAATATATTCTAGTTTCATAAAAAAACAATCGGGAAGTTTGCACGTTGAACCATTTGGCCCGGGGGGCCTTTTTACGCAGACCTTCGGCAGCCGTTCCTACGCTCCGAAAATTTTTTTCGAGTTTCACATGCCCATCTTCAAACGACGATTCCCAAGCAACTAAAAGAGCCTAACGATCGCAATCACTTTCAGAATCTGCGAAATATATTCTAGTTTCATAATAACACCATCGGGAAGTTTGCACGTTGAACCATTTGGCCCGGGGGCCTTTTTACGCAGACCTTCGGCAGCCGTTCCTACGCTCCGAAAATTTTTTTCGAGTTTCACATGCCCATCTTCAAACGACGATTCCCAAGCAACTAAAAGAGCCTAACGATCGCAATCACTTTCAGAATCTGCGAAATATATTCTAGTTTCATAATAACACCATCGGGAAGTTTGCACGTTGAACCATTTGGCCCGGGGGGCCTTTTTACGCAGACCTTCGGCAGCCGTTCCTACGCTCCGAAAATTTTTTTCGAGTTTCACATGCCCATCTTCAAACGACGATTCCCAAGCAACTAAAAGAGCCTAACGATCGCAATCACTTTCAGAATCTGCGAAATATATTCTAGTTTCATAATAACACCATCGGGAAGTTTGCACGTTGAACCATTTGGCCCGGGGGGCCTTTTTACGCAGACCTTCGGCAGCCGTTCTTACGCTCCGAAAATTTTTTTCGAGTTTCACATGCCCATCTTCAAACGACGATTCCAAAGCAACTAAAAGAGCCTAAAGATCGCAATCACTTTCAGAATCTGCCAAATATATTCTAGTTTCATAATAAAACAATCGGGAAGTTTGCACGTTGAACCATTTGGCCCGGGGGGCCTTTTTACGCAGACCTTCGGCAGCCGTTCCTACGCTCCGAAAATTTTTTTCGAGTTTCACATGCCCATCTTCAAACGACGATTCCCAAGCAACTAAAAGAGCCTAACGATCGCAATCACTTTCAGAATCTGCGAAATATATTCTAGTTTCATAATAACACCATCGGGAAGTTTGCACGTTGAACCATTTGGCCCGGGGGGCCTTTTTACGCAGACCTTCGGCAGCCGTTCCTACGCTCCGAAAATTTTTTTCGAGTTTCACATGCCCATCTTCAAACGACGATTCCAAAGCAACTAAAAGAGCCTAAAGATCGCAATCACTTTCAGAATCTGCCAAATATATTCTAGTTTCATAAAAAAACAATCGGGAAGTTTGCACGTTGAACCATTTGGCCCGGGGGGCCTTTTTACGCAGACCTTCGGCAGCCGTTCCTACGCTCCGAAAATTTTTTTCGAGTTTCACATGCCCATCTTCAAACGACGATTCCCAAGCAACTAAAAGAGCCTAACGATCGCAATCACTTTCAGAATCTGCGAAATATATTCTAGTTTCATAATAACACCATCGGGAAGTTTGCACGTTGAACCATTTGGCCCGGGGGCCTTTTTACGCAGACCTTCGGCAGCCGTTCCTACGCTCCGAAAATTTTTTTCGAGTTTCACATGCCCATCTTCAAACGACGATTCCAAAGCAACTAAAAGAGCCTAAAGATCGCAATCACTTTCAGAATCTGCCAAATATATTCTAGTTTCATAATAAAACAATCGGGAAGTTTGCACGTTGAACCATTTGGCCCGGGGGGCCTTTTTACGCAGACCTTCGGCAGCCGTTCCTACGCTCCGAAAATTTTTTTCGAGTTTCACATGCCCATCTTCAAACGACGATTCCCAAGCAACTAAAAGAGCCTAACGATCGCAATCACTTTCAGAATCTGCGAAATATATTCTAGTTTCATAATAACACCATCGGGAAGTTTGCACGTTGAACCATTTGGCCCGGGGGGCCTTTTTACGCAGACCTTCGGCAGCCGTTCCTACGCTCCGAAAATTTTTTTCGAGTTTCACATGCCCATCTTCAAACGACGATTCCCAAGCAACTAAAAGAGCCTAACGATCGCAATCACTTTCAGAATCTGCGAAATATATTCTAGTTTCATAATAACACCATCGGGAAGTTTGCACGTTGAACCATTTGGCCCGGGGGGCCTTTTTACGCAGACCTTCGGCAGCCGTTCCTACGCTCCGAAAATTTTTTTCGAGTTTCACATGCCCATCTTCAAACGACGATTCCAAAGCAACTAAAAGAGCCTAAAGATCGCAATCACTTTCAGAATCTGCCAAATATATTCTAGTTTCATAATAAAACAATCGGGAAGTTTGCACGTTGAACCATTTGGCCCGGGGGGCCTTTTTACGCAGACCTTCGGCAGCCGTTCCTACGCTCCGAAAATTTTTTTCGAGTTTCACATGCCCATTTTCAAACGACGATTCCCAAGCAACTAAAAGAGCCTAACGATCGCAATCACTTTCAGAATCTGCGAAATATATTCTAGTTTCATAATAACACCATCGGGAAGTTTGCACGTTGAACCATTTGGCCCGGGGGCCTTTTTACGCAGACCTTCGGCAGCCGTTCCTACGCTCCGAAAATTTTTTTCGAGTTTCACATGCCCATCTTCAAACGACGATTCCAAAGCAACTAAAAGAGCCTAAAGATCGCAATCACTTTCAGAATCTGCCAAATATATTCTAGTTTCATAATAAAACAATCGGGAAGTTTGCACGTTGAACCATTTGGCCCGGGGGGCCTTTTTACGCAGACCTTCGGCAGCCGTTCCTACGCTCCGAAAATTTTTTTCGAGTTTCACATGCCCATCTTCAAACGACGATTCCCAAGCAACTAAAAGAGCCTAACGATCGCAATCACTTTCAGAATCTGCGAAATATATTCTAGTTTCATAATAACACCATCGGGAAGTTTGCACGTTGAACCATTTGGCCCGGGGGGCCTTTTTACGCAGACCTTCGGCAGCCGTTCCTACGCTCCGAAAATTTTTTTCGAGTTTCACATGCCCATCTTCAAACGACGATTCCCAAGCAACTAAAAGAGCCTAACGATCGCAATCACTTTCAGAATCTGCGAAATATATTCTAGTTTCATAATAACACCATCGGGAAGTTTGCACGTTGAACCATTTGGCCCGGGGGGCCTTTTTACGCAGACCTTCGGCAGCCGTTCCTACGCTCCGAAAATTTTTTTCGAGTTTCACATGCCCATCTTCAAACGACGATTCCAAAGCAACTAAAAGAGCCTAAAGATCGCAATCACTTTCAGAATCTGCCAAATATATTCTAGTTTCATAATAAAACAATCGGGAAGTTTGCACGTTGAACCATTTGGCCCGGGGGGCCTTTTTACGCAGACCTTCGGCAGCCGTTCCTACGCTCCGAAAATTTTTTTCGAGTTTCACATGCCCATCTTCAAACGACGATTCCCAAGCAACTAAAAGAGCCTAACGATCGCAATCACTTTCAGAATCTGCGAAATATATTCTAGTTTCATAATAACACCATCGGGAAGTTTGCACGTTGAACCATTTGGCCCGGGGGCCTTTTTACGCAGACCTTCGGCAGCCGTTCCTACGCTCCGAAAATTTTTTTCGAGTTTCACATGCCCATCTTCAAACGACGATTCCAAAGCAACTAAAAGAGCCTAAAGATCGCAATCACTTTCAGAATCTGCCAAATATATTCTAGTTTCATAATAAAACAATCGGGAAGTTTGCACGTTGAACCATTTGGCCCGGGGGGCCTTTTTACGCAGACCTTCGGCAGCCGTTCCTACGCTCCGAAAATTTTTTTCGAGTTTCACATGCCCATCTTCAAACGACGATTCCCAAGCAACTAAAAGAGCCTAACGATCGCAATCACTTTCAGAATCTGCGAAATATATTCTAGTTTCATAATAACACCATCGGGAAGTTTGCACGTTGAACCATTTGGCCCGGGGGGCCTTTTTACGCAGACCTTCGGCAGCCGTTCCTACGCTCCGAAAATTTTTTTCGAGTTTCACATGCCCATCTTCAAACGACGATTCCCAAGCAACTAAAAGAGCCTAACGATCGCAATCACTTTCAGAATCTGCGAAATATATTCTAGTTTCATAATAACACCATCGGGAAGTTTGCACGTTGAACCATTTGGCCCGGGGGGCCTTTTTACGCAGACCTTCGGCAGCCGTTCCTACGCTCCGAAAATTTTTTTCGAGTTTCACATGCCCATCTTCAAACGACGATTCCAAAGCAACTAAAAGAGCCTAAAGATCGCAATCACTTTCAGAATCTGCCAAATATATTCTAGTTTCATAATAAAACAATCGGGAAGTTTGCACGTTGAACCATTTGGCCCGGGGGGCCTTTTTACGCAGACCTTCGGCAGCCGTTCCTACGCTCCGAAAATTTTTTTCGAGTTTCACATGCCCATCTTCAAACGACGATTCCCAAGCAACTAAAAGAGCCTAACGATCGCAATCACTTTCAGAATCTGCGAAATATATTCTAGTTTCATAATAACACCATCGGGAAGTTTGCACGTTGAACCATTTGGCCCGGGGGCCTTTTTACGCAGACCTTCGGCAGCCGTTCCTACGCTCCGAAAATTTTTTTCGAGTTTCACATGCCCATCTTCAAACGACGATTCCAAAGCAACTAAAAGAGCCTAAAGATCGCAATCACTTTCAGAATCTGCCAAATATATTCTAGTTTCATAATAAAACAATCGGGAAGTTTGCACGTTGAACCATTTGGCCCGGGGGGCCTTTTTACGCAGACCTTCGGCAGCCGTTCCTACGCTCCGAAAATTTTTTTCGAGTTTCACATGCCCATCTTCAAACGACGATTCCCAAGCAACTAAAAGAGCCTAACGATCGCAATCACTTTCAGAATCTGCGAAATATATTCTAGTTTCATAATAACACCATCGGGAAGTTTGCACGTTGAACCATTTGGCCCGGGGGGCCTTTTTACGCAGACCTTCGGCAGCCGTTCCTACGCTCCGAAAATTTTTTTCGAGTTTCACATGCCCATCTTCAAACGACGATTCCCAAGCAACTAAAAGAGCCTAACGATCGCAATCACTTTCAGAATCTGCGAAATATATTCTAGTTTCATAATAACACCATCGGGAAGTTTGCACGTTGAACCATTTGGCCCGGGGGGCCTTTTTACGCAGACCTTCGGCAGCCGTTCTTACGCTCCGAAAATTTTTTTCGAGTTTCACATGCCCATCTTCAAACGACGATTCCAAAGCAACTAAAAGAGCCTATAGATCGCAATCACTTTCAGAATCTGCCAAATATATTCTAGTTTCATAATAAAACAATCGGGAAGTTTGCACGTTGAACCATTTGGCCCGGGGGGCCTTTTTACGCAGACCTTCGGCAGCCGTTCCTACGCTCCGAAAATTTTTTTCGAGTTTCACATGCCCATCTTCAAACGACGATTCCCAAGCAACTAAAAGAGCCTAACGATCGCAATCACTTTCAGAATCTGCGAAATATATTCTAGTTTCATAATAACACCATCGGGAAGTTTGCACGTTGAACCATTTGGCCCGGGGGGCCTTTTTACGCAGACCTTCGGCAGCCGTTCCTACGCTCCGAAAATTTTTTTCGAGTTTCACATGCCCATCTTCAAACGACGATTCCAAAGCAACTAAAAGAGCCTAAAGATCGCAATCACTTTCAGAATCTGCCAAATATATTCTAGTTTCATAAAAAAACAATCGGGAAGTTTGCACGTTGAACCATTTGGCCCGGGGGGCCTTTTTACGCAGACCTTCGGCAGCCGTTCCTACGCTTCGAAAATTTTTTTCGAGTTTCACATGCCCATCTTCAAACGACGATTCCCAAGCAACTAAAAGAGCCTAACGATCGCAATCACTTTCAGAATCTGCGAAATATATTCTAGTTTCATAATAACACCATCGGGAAGTTTGCACGTTGAACCATTTGGCCCGGGGGCCTTTTTACGCAGACCTTCGGCAGCCGTTCCTACGCTCCGAAAATTTTTTTCGAGTTTCACATGCCCATCTTCAAACGACGATTCCAAAGCAACTAAAAGAGCCTAAAGATCGCAATCACTTTCAGAATCTGCCAAATATATTCTAGTTTCATAATAAAACAATCGGGAAGTTTGCACGTTGAACCATTTGGCCCGGGGGGCCTTTTTACGCAGACCTTCGGCAGCCGTTCCTACGCTCCGAAAATTTTTTTCGAGTTTCACATGCCCATCTTCAAACGACGATTCCCATGCAACTAAAAGAGCCTAACGATCGCAATCACTTTCAGAATCTGCGAAATATATTCTAGTTTCATAATAACACCATCGGGAAGTTTGCACGTTGAACCATTTGGCCCGGGGGGCCTTTTTACGCAGACCTTCGGCAGCCGTTCCTACGCTCCGAAAATTTTTTTCGAGTTTCACATGCCCATCTTCAAACGACGATTCCCAAGCAACTAAAAGAGCCTAACGATCGCAATCACTTTCAGAATCTGCGAAATATATTCTAGTTTCATAATAACACCATCGGGAAGTTTGCACGTTGAACCATTTGGCCCGGGGGGCCTTTTTACGCAGACCTTCGGCAGCCGTTCCTACGCTCCGAAAATTTTTTTCGAGTTTCACATGCCCATCTTCAAACGACGATTCCAAAGCAACTAAAAGAGCCTAAAGATCGCAATCACTTTCAGAATCTGCCAAATATATTCTAGTTTCATAATAAAACAATCGGGAAGTTTGCACGTTGAACCATTTGGCCCGGGGGGCCTTTTTACGCAGACCTTCGGCAGCCGTTCCTACGCTCCGAAAATTTTTTTCGAGTTTCACATGCCCATCTTCAAACGACGATTCCCAAGCAACTAAAAGAGCCTAACGATCGCAATCACTTTCAGAATCTGCGAAATATATTCTAGTTTCATAATAACACCATCGGGAAGTTTGCACGTTGAACCATTTGGCCCGGGGGCCTTTTTACGCAGACCTTCGGCAGCCGTTCCTACGCTCCGAAAATTTTTTTCGAGTTTCACATGCCCATCTTCAAACGACGATTCCAAAGCAACTAAAAGAGCCTAAAGATCGCAATCACTTTCAGAATCTGCCAAATATATTCTAGTTTCATAATAAAACAATCGGGAAGTTTGCACGTTGCACCATTTGGCCCGGGGGGCCTTTTTACGCAGACCTTCGGCAGCCGTTCCTACGCTCCGAAAATTTTTTTCGAGTTTCACATGCCCATCTTCAAACGACGATTCCCAAGCAACAAAAAGAGCCTAACGATCGCAATCACTTTCAGAATCTGCGAAATATATTCTAGTTTCATAATAACACCATCGGGAAGTTTGCACGTTGAACCATTTTGCCCGGGGGGCCTTTTTACGCAGACCTTCGGCAGCCGTTCCTACGCTCCGAAAATTTTTTTCGAGTTTCACATGCCCATCTTCAAACGACGATTCCCAAGCAACTAAAAGAGCCTAACGATCGCAATCACTTTCAGAATCTGCGAAATATATTCTAGTTTCATAATAACACCATCGGGAAGTTTGCACGTTGAACCATTTGGCCCGGGGGGCCTTTTTACGCAGACCTTCGGCAGCCGTTCCTACGCTCCGAAAATTTTTTTCGAGTTTCACATGCCCATCTTCAAACGACGATTCCAAAGCAACTAAAAGAGCCTAAAGATCGCAATCACTTTCAGAATCTGCCAAATATATTCTAGTTTCATAATAAAACAATCGGGAAGTTTGCACGTTGAACCATTTGGCCCGGGGGGCCTTTTTACGCAGACCTTCGGCAGCCGTTCCTACGCTCCGAAAATTTTTTTCGAGTTTCACATGCCCATCTTCAAACGACGATTCCCAAGCAACTAAAAGAGCCTAACGATCGCAATCACTTTCAGAATCTGCGAAATATATTCTAGTTTCATAATAACACCATCGGGAAGTTTGCACGTTGAACCATTTGGCCCGGGGGCCTTTTTACGCAGACCTTCGGCAGCCGTTCCTACGCTCCGAAAATTTTTTTCGAGTTTCACATGCCCATCTTCAAACGACGATTCCAAAGCAACTAAAAGAGCCTAAAGATCGCAATCACTTTCAGAATCTGCCAAATATATTCTAGTTTCATAATAAAACAATCGGGAAGTTTGCACGTTGAACCATTTGGCCCGGGGGGCCTTTTTACGCAGACCTTCGGCAGCCGTTCCTACGCTCCGAAAATTTTTTTCGAGTTTCACATGCCCATCTTCAAACGACGATTCCCAAGCAACTAAAAGAGCCTAACGATCGCAATCACTTTCAGAATCTGCGAAATATATTCTAGTTTCATAATAACACCATCGGGAAGTTTGCACGTTGAACCATTTGGCCCGGGGGGCCTTTTTACGCAGACCTTCGGCAGCCGTTCCTACGCTCCGAAATTTTTTTTCGAGTTTCACATGCCCATCTTCAAACGACGATTCCCAAGCAACTAAAAGAGCCTAACGATCGCAATCACTTTCAGAATCTGCGAAATATATTCTAGTTTCATAATAACACCATCGGGAAGTTTGCACGTTGAACCATTTGGCCCGGGGGGCCTTTTTACGCAGACCTTCGGCAGCCGTTCCTACGCTCCGAAAATTTTTTTCGAGTTTCACATGCCCATCTTCAAACGACGATTCCAAAGCAACTAAAAGAGCCTAAAGATCGCAATCACTTTCAGAATCTGCCAAATATATTCTAGTTTCATAATAAAACAATCGGGAAGTTTGCACGTTGAACCATTTGGCCCGGGGGGCCTTTTTACGCAGACCTTCGGCAGCCGTTCCTACGCTCCGAAAATTTTTTTCGAGTTTCACATGCCCATCTTCAAACGACGATTCCCAAGCAACTAAAAGAGCCTAACGATCGCAATCACTTTCAGAATCTGCGAAATATATTCTAGTTTCATAATAACACCATCGGGAAGTTTGCACGTTGAACCATTTGGCCCGGGGGCCTTTTTACGCAGACCTTCGGCAGCCGTTCCTACGCTCCGAAAATTTTTTTCGAGTTTCACATGCCCATCTTCAAACGACGATTCCAAAGCAACTAAAAGAGCCTAAAGATCGCAATCACTTTCAGAATCTGCCAAATATATTCTAGTTTCATAATAAAACAATCGGGAAGTTTGCACGTTGAACCATTTGGCCCGGGGGGCCTTTTTACGCAGACCTTCGGCAGCCGTTCCTACGCTCCGAAAATTTTTTTCGAGTTTCACATGCCCATCTTCAAACGACGATTCCCAAGCAACTAAAAGAGCCTAACGATCGCAATCACTTTCAGAATCTGCGAAATATATTCTAGTTTCATAATAACACCATCGGGAAGTTTGCACGTTGAACCATTTGGCCCGGGGGGCCTTTTTACGCAGACCTTCGGCAGCCGTTCCTACGCTCCGAAAATTTTTTTCGAGTTTCACATGCCCATCTTCAAACGACGATTCCCAAGCAACTAAAAGAGCCTAACGATCGCAATCACTTTCAGAATCTGCGAAATATATTCTAGTTTCATAATAACACCATCGGGAAGTTTGCACGTTGAACCATTTGGCCCGGGGGGCCTTTTTACGCAGACCTTCGGCAGCCGTTCCTACGCTCCGAAAATTTTTTTCGAGTTTCACATGCCCATCTTCAAACGACGATTCCAAAGCAACTAAAAGAGCCTAAAGATCGCAATCACTTTCAGAATCTGCCAAATATATTCTAGTTTCATAATAAAACAATCGGGAAGTTTGCACGTTGAACCATTTGGCCCGGGGGGCCTTTTTACGCAGACCTTCGGCAGCCGTTCCTACGCTCCGAAAATTTTTTTCGAGTTTCACATGCCCATCTTCAAACGACGATTCCCAAGCAACTAAAAGAGCCTAACGATCGCAATCACTTTCAGAATCTGCGAAATATATTCTAGTTTCATAATAACACCATCGGGAAGTTTGCACGTTGAACCATTTGGCCCGGGGGCCTTTTTACGCAGACCTTCGGCAGCCGTTCCTACGCTCCGAAAATTTTTTTCGAGTTTCACATGCCCATCTTCAAACGACGATTCCAAAGCAACTAAAAGAGCCTAAAGATCGCAATCACTTTCAGAATCTGCCAAATATATTCTAGTTTCATAATAAAACAATCGGGAAGTTTGCACGTTGAACCATTTGGCCCGGGGGGCCTTTTTACGCAGACCTTCGGCAGCCGTTCCTACGCTCCGAAAATTTTTTTCGAGTTTCACATGCCCATCTTCAAACGACGATTCCCAAGCAACTAAAAGAGCCTAACGATCGCAATCACTTTCAGAATCTGCGAAATATATTCTAGTTTCATAATAACACCATCGGGAAGTTTGCACGTTGAACCATTTGGCCCGGGGGGCCTTTTTACGCAGACCTTCGGCAGCCGTTCCTACGCTCCGAAATTTTTTTTCGAGTTTCACATGCCCATCTTCAAACGACGATTCCCAAGCAACTAAAAGAGCCTAACGATCGCAATCACTTTCAGAATCTGCGAAATATATTCTAGTTTCATAATAACACCATCGGGAAGTTTGCACGTTGAACCATTTGGCCCGGGGGGCCTTTTTACGCAGACCTTCGGCAGCCGTTCCTACGCTCCGAAAATTTTTTTCGAGTTTCACATGCCCATCTTCAAACGACGATTCCAAAGCAACTAAAAGAGCCTAAAGATCGCAATCACTTTCAGAATCTGCCAAATATATTCTAGTTTCATAATAAAACAATCGGGAAGTTTGCACGTTGAACCATTTGGCCCGGGGGGCCTTTTTACGCAGACCTTCGGCAGCCGTTCCTACGCTCCGAAAATTTTTTTCGAGTTTCACATGCCCATCTTCAAACGACGATTCCCAAGCAACTAAAAGAGCCTAACGATCGCAATCACTTTCAGAATCTGCGAAATATATTCTAGTTTCATAATAACACCATCGGGAAGTTTGCACGTTGAACCATTTGGCCCGGGGGCCTTTTTACGCAGACCTTCGGCAGCCGTTCCTACGCTCCGAAAATTTTTTTCGAGTTTCACATGCCCATCTTCAAACGACGATTCCAAAGCAACTAAAAGAGCCTAAAGATCGCAATCACTTTCAGAATCTGCCAAATATATTCTAGTTTCATAATAAAACAATCGGGAAGTTTGCACGTTGAACCATTTGGCCCGGGGGGCCTTTTTACGCAGACCTTCGGCAGCCGTTCCTACGCTCCGAAAATTTTTTTCGAGTTTCACATGCCCATCTTCAAACGACGATTCCCAAGCAACTAAAAGAGCCTAACGATCGCAATCACTTTCAGAATCTGCGAAATATATTCTAGTTTCATAATAACACCATCGGGAAGTTTGCACGTTGAACCATTTGGCCCGGGGGGCCTTTTTACGCAGACCTTCGGCAGCCGTTCCTACGCTCCGAAAATTTTTTTCGAGTTTCACATGCCCATCTTCAAACGACGATTCCCAAGCAACTAAAAGAGCCTAACGATCGCAATCACTTTCAGAATCTGCGAAATATATTCTAGTTTCATAATAACACCATCGGGAAGTTTGCACGTTGAACCATTTGGCCCGGGGGGCCTTTTTACGCAGACCTTCGGCAGCCGTTCCTACGCTCCGAAAATTTTTTTCGAGTTTCACATGCCCATCTTCAAACGACGATTCCAAAGCAACTAAAAGAGCCTAAAGATCGCAATCACTTTCAGAATCTGCCAAATATATTCTAGTTTCATAATAAAACAATCGGGAAGTTTGCACGTTGAACCATTTGGCCCGGGGGGCCTTTTTACGCAGACCTTCGGCAGCCGTTCCTACGCTCCGAAAATTTTTTTCGAGTTTCACATGCCCATCTTCAAACGACGATTCCCAAGCAACTAAAAGAGCCTAACGATCGCAATCACTTTCAGAATCTGCGAAATATATTCTAGTTTCATAATAACACCATCGGGAAGTTTGCACGTTGAACCATTTGGCCCGGGGGCCTTTTTACGCAGACCTTCGGCAGCCGTTCCTACGCTCCGAAAATTTTTTTCGAGTTTCACATGCCCATCTTCAAACGACGATTCCAAAGCAACTAAAAGAGCCTAAAGATCGCAATCACTTTCAGAATCTGCCAAATATATTCTAGTTTCATAATAAAACAATCGGGAAGTTTGCACGTTGAACCATTTGGCCCGGGGGGCCTTTTTACGCAGACCTTCGGCAGCCGTTCCTACGCTCCGAAAATTTTTTTCGAGTTTCACATGCCCATCTTCAAACGACGATTCCCAAGCAACTAAAAGAGCCTAACGATCGCAATCACTTTCAGAATCTGCGAAATATATTCTAGTTTCATAATAACACCATCGGGAAGTTTGCACGTTGAACCATTTGGCCCGGGGGGCCTTTTTACGCAGACCTTCGGCAGCCGTTCCTACGCTCCGAAAATTTTTTTCGAGTTTCACATGCCCATCTTCAAACGACGATTCCCAAGCAACTAAAAGAGCCTAACGATCGCAATCACTTTCAGAATCTGCGAAATATATTCTAGTTTCATAATAACACCATCGGGAAGTTTGCACGTTGAACCATTTGGCCCGGGGGGCCTTTTTACGCAGACCTTCGGCAGCCGTTCCTACGCTCCGAAAATTTTTTTCGAGTTTCACATGCCCATCTTCAAACGACGATTCCAAAGCAACTAAAAGAGCCTAAAGATCGCAATCACTTTCAGAATCTGCCAAATATATTCTAGTTTCATAATAAAACAATCGGGAAGTTTGCACGTTGAACCATTTGGCCCGGGGGGCCTTTTTACGCAGACCTTCGGCAGCCGTTCCTACGCTCCGAAAATTTTTTTCGAGTTTCACATGCCCATCTTTAAACGACGATTCCCAAGCAACTAAAAGAGCCTAACGATCGCAATCACTTTCAGAATCTGCGAAATATATTCTAGTTTCATAATAACACCATCGGGAAGTTTGCACGTTGAACCATTTGGCCCGGGGGCCTTTTTACGCAGACCTTCGGCAGCCGTTCCTACGCTCCGAAATTTTTTTTCGAGTTTCACATGCCCATCTTCAAACGACGATTCCAAAGCAATTAAAAGAGCCTAAAGATCGCAATCACTTTCAGAATCTGCCAAATATATTCTAGTTTCATAATAAAACAATCGGGAAGTTTGCACGTTGAACCATTTGGCCCGGGGGGCCTTTTTACGCAGACCTTCGGCAGCCGTTCCTACGCTCCGAAAATTTTTTTCGAGTTTCACATGCCCATCTTCAAACGACGATTCCCAAGCAACTAAAAGAGCCTAACGATCGCAATCACTTTCAGAATCTGCGAAATATATTCTAGTTTCATAATAACACCATCGGGAAGTTTGCACGTTGAACCATTTGGCCCGGGGGGCCTTTTTACGCAGACCTTCGGCAGCCGTTCCTACGCTCCGAAATTTTTTTTCGAGTTTCACATGCCCATCTTCAAACGACGATTCCCAAGCAACTAAAAGAGCCTAACGATCGCAATCACTTTCAGAATCTGCGAAATATATTCTAGTTTCATAATAACACCATCGGGAAGTTTGCACGTTGAACCATTTGGCCCGGGGGGCCTTTTTACGCAGACCTTCGGCAGCCGTTCCTACGCTCCGAAAATTTTTTTCGAGTTTCACATGCCCATCTTCAAACGACGATTCCAAAGCAACTAAAAGAGCCTAAAGATCGCAATCACTTTCAGAATCTGCCAAATATATTCTAGTTTCATAATAAAACAATCGGGAAGTTTGCACGTTGAACCATTTGGCCCGGGGGGCCTTTTTACGCAGACCTTCGGCAGCCGTTCCTACGCTCCGAAAATTTTTTTCGAGTTTCACATGCCCATCTTCAAACGACGATTCCCAAGCAACTAAAAGAGCCTAACGATCGCAATCACTTTCAGAATCTGCGAAATATATTCTAGTTTCATAATAACACCATCGGGAAGTTTGCACGTTGAACCATTTGGCCCGGGGGCCTTTTTACGCAGACCTTCGGCAGCCGTTCCTACGCTCCGAAAATTTTTTTCGAGTTTCACATGCCCATCTTCAAACGACGATTCCAAAGCAACTAAAAGAGCCTAAAGATCGCAATCACTTTCAGAATCTGCCAAATATATTCTAGTTTCATAATAAAACAATCGGGAAGTTTGCACGTTGAACCATTTGGCCCGGGGGGCCTTTTTACGCAGACCTTCGGCAGCCGTTCCTACGCTCCGAAAATTTTTTTCGAGTTTCACATGCCCATCTTCAAACGACGATTCCCAAGCAACTAAAAGAGCCTAACGATCGCAATCACTTTCAGAATCTGCGAAATATATTCTAGTTTCATAATAACACCATCGGGAAGTTTGCACGTTGAACCATTTGGCCCGGGGGGCCTTTTTACGCAGACCTTCGGCAGCCGTTCCTACGCTCCGAAAATTTTTTTCGAGTTTCACATGCCCATCTTCAAACGACGATTCCCAAGCAACTAAAAGAGCCTAACGATCGCAATCACTTTCAGAATCTGCGAAATATATTCTAGTTTCATAATAACACCATCGGGAAGTTTGCACGTTGAACCATTTGGCCCGGGGGGCCTTTTTACGCAGACCTTCGGCAGCCGTTCCTACGCTCCGAAAATTTTTTTCGAGTTTCACATGCCCATCTTCAAACGACGATTCCAAAGCAACTAAAAGAGCCTAAAGATCGCAATCACTTTCAGAATCTGCCAAATATATTCTAGTTTCATAATAAAACAATCGGGAAGTTTGCACGTTGAACCATTTGGCCCGGGGGGCCTTTTTACGCAGACCTTCGGCAGCCGTTCCTACGCTCCGAAAATTTTTTTCGAGTTTCACATGCCCATCTTCAAACGACGATTCCCAAGCAACTAAAAGAGCCTAACGATCGCAATCACTTTCAGAATCTGCGAAATATATTCTAGTTTCATAATAACACCATCGGGAAGTTTGCACGTTGAACCATTTGGCCCGGGGGCCTTTTTACGCAGACCTTCGGCAGCCGTTCCTACGCTCCGAAAATTTTTTTCGAGTTTCACATGCCCATCTTCGAACGACGATTCCAAAGCAACTAAAAGAGCCTAAAGATCGCAATCACTTTCAGAATCTGCCAAATATATTCTAGTTTCATAATAAAACAATCGGGAAGTTTGCACGTTGAACCATTTGGCCCGGGGGGCCTTTTTACGCAGACCTTCGGCAGCCGTTCCTACGCTCCGAAAATTTTTTTCGAGTTTCACATGCCCATCTTCAAACGACGATTCCCAAGCAACTAAAAGAGCCTAACGATCGCAATCACTTTCAGAATCTGCGAAATATATTCTAGTTTCATAATAACACCATCGGGAAGTTTGCACGTTGAACCATTTGGCCCGGGGGGCCTTTTTACGCAGACCTTCGGCAGCCGTTCCTACGCTCCGAAAATTTTTTTCGAGTTTCACATGCCCATCTTCAAACGACGATTCCCAAGCAACTAAAAGAGCCTAACGATCGCAATCAGTTTCAGAATCTGCGAAATATATTCTAGTTTCATAATAACACCATCGGGAAGTTTGCACGTTGAACCATTTGGCCCGGGGGGCCTTTTTACGCAGACCTTCGGCAGCCGTTCCTACGCTCCGAAAATTTTTTTCGAGTTTCACATGCCCATCTTCAAACGACGATTCCAAAGCAACTAAAAGAGCCTAAAGATCGCAATCACTTTCAGAATCTGCCAAATATATTCTAGTTTCATAATAAAACAATCGGGAAGTTTGCACGTTGAACCATTTGGCCCGGGGGGCCTTTTTACGCAGACCTTCGGCAGCCGTTCCTACGCTCCGAAAATTTTTTTCGAGTTTCACATGCCCATCTTCAAACGACGATTCCCAAGCAACTAAAAGAGCCTAACGATCGCAATCACTTTCAGAATCTGCGAAATATATTCTAGTTTCATAATAACACCATCGGGAAGTTTGCACGTTGAACCATTTGGCCCGGGGGCCTTTTTACGCAGACCTTCGGCAGCCGTTCCTACGCTCCGAAAATTTTTTTCGAGTTTCACATGCCCATCTTCAAACGACGATTCCAAAGCAACTAAAAGAGCCTAAAGATCGCAATCACTTTCAGAATCTGCCAATTATATTCTAGTTTCATAATAAAACAATCGGGAAGTTTGCACGTTGAACCATTTGGCCCGGGGGGCCTTTTTACGCAGACCTTCGGCAGCCGTTCCTACGCTCCGAAAATTTTTTTCGAGTTTCACATGCCCATCTTCAAACGACGATTCCCAAGCAACTAAAAGAGCCTAACGATCGCAATCACTTTCAGAATCTGCGAAATATATTCTAGTTTCATAATAACACCATCGGGAAGTTTGCACGTTGAACCATTTGGCCCGGGGGGCCTTTTTACGCAGACCTTCGGCAGCCGTTCCTACGCTCCGAAAATTTTTTTCGAGTTTCACATGCCCATCTTCAAACGACGATTCCAAAGCAACTAAAAGAGCCTAAAGATCGCAATCACTTTCAGAATCTGCCAAATATATTCTAGTTTCATAATAAAACAATCGGGAAGTTTGCACGTTGAACCATTTGGCCCGGGGGGCCTTTTTACGCAGACCTTCGGCAGCCGTTCCTACGCTCCGAAAATTTTTTTCGAGTTTCACATGCCCATCTTCAAACGACGATTCCCAAGCAACTAAAAGAGCCTAACGATCGCAATCACTTTCAGAATCTGCGAAATATATTCTAGTTTCATAATAACACCATCGGGAAGTTTGCACGTTGAACCATTTGGCCCGGGGGCCTTTTTACGCAGACCTTCGGCAGCCGTTCCTACGCTCCGAAAATTTTTTTCGAGTTTCACATGCCCATCTTCAAACGACGATTCCAAAGCAACTAAAAGAGCCTAAAGATCGCAATCACTTTCAGAATCTGCCAAATATATTCTAGTTTCATAATAAAACAATCGGGAAGTTTGCACGTTGAACCATTTGGCCCGGGGGGCCTTTTTACGCAGACCTTCGGCAGCCGTTCCTACGCTCCGAAAATTTTTTTCGAGTTTCACATGCCCATCTTCAAACGACGATTCCCAAGCAACTAAAAGAGCCTAACGATCGCAATCACTTTCAGAATCTGCGAAATATATTCTAGTTTCATAATAACACCATCGGGAAGTTTGCACGTTGAACCATTTGGCCCGGGGGGCCTTTTTACGCAGACCTTCGGCAGCCGTTCCTACGCTCCGAAAACTTTTTTCGAGTTTCACATGCCCATCTTCAAACGACGATTCCCAAGCAACTAAAAGAGCCTAACGATCGCAATCACTTTCAGAATCTGCGAAATATATTCTAGTTTCATAATAACACCATCGGGAAGTTTGCACGTTGAACCATTTGGCCCGGGGGGCCTTTTTACGCAGACCTTCGGCAGCCGTTCCTACGCTCCGAAAATTTTTTTCGAGTTTCACATGCCCATCTTCAAACGACGATTCCAAAGCAACTAAAAGAGCCTAAAGATCGCAATCACTTTCAGAATCTGCCAAATATAT
Organism: Salticus scenicus; assembly: GCA_963930645.1. Classification (NCBI taxonomy): domain Eukaryota; kingdom Metazoa; phylum Arthropoda; class Arachnida; order Araneae; family Salticidae; genus Salticus; species Salticus scenicus. Next base: position 19,814 of record CAWVNO010001694.1, on the reverse strand, counting down.
TCTAGTTTCATAATAAAACAATCGGGAAGTTTGCACGTTGAACCATTTGGCCCGGGGGGCCTTTTTACGCAGACCTTCGGCAGCCGTTCCTACGCTCCGAAAATTTTTTTCGAGTTTCACATGCCCATCTTCAAACGACGATTCCCAAGCATCTAAAAGAGCCTAACGATCGCAATCACTTTCAGAATCTGCGAAATATATTCTAGTTTCATAATAACACCATCGGGAAGTTTGCACGTTGAACCATTTGGCCCGGGGGCCTTTTTACGCAGACCTTCGGCAGCCGTTCCTACGCTCCGAAAATTTTTTTCGAGTTTCAAATGCCCATCTTCAAACGACGATTCCAAAGCAACTAAAAGAGCCTAAAGATCGCAATCACTTTCAGAATCTGCCAAATATATTCTAGTTTCATAATAAAACAATCGGGAAGTTTGCACGTTGAACCATTTGGCCCGGGGGGCCTTTTTACGCAGACCTTCGGCAGCCGTTCCTACGCTCCGAAAATTTTTTTCGAGTTTCACATGCCCATCTTCAAACGACGATTCCCAAGCAACTAAAAGAGCCTAACGATCGCAATCACTTTCAGAATCTGCGAAATATATTCTAGTTTCATAATAACACCATCGGGAAGTTTGCACGTTGAACCATTTGGCCCGGGGGGCCTTTTTACGCAGACCTTCGGCAGCCGTTCCTACGCTCCGAAAATTTTTTTCGAGTTTCACATGCCCATCTTCAAACGACGATTCCAAAGCAACTAAAAGAGCCTAAAGATCGCAATCACTTTCAGAATCTGCCAAATATATTCTAGTTTCATAATAAAACAATCGGGAAGTTTGCACGTTGAACCATTTGGCCCGGGGGGCCTTTTTACGCAGACCTTCGGCAGCCGTTCCTACGCTCCGAAAATTTTTTTCGAGTTTCACATGCCCATCTTCAAACGACGATTCCCAAGCAACTAAAAGAGCCTAACGATCGCAATCACTTTCAGAATCTGCGAAATATATTCTAGTTTCATAATAACACCATCGGGAAGTTTGCACGTTGAACCATTTGGCCCGGGGGCCTTTTTACGCAGACCTTCGGCAGCCGTTCCTACGCTCCGAAAATTTTTTTCGAGTTTCACATGCCCATCTTCAAACGACGATTCCAAAGCAACTAAAAGAGCCTAAAGATCGCAATCACTTTCAGAATCTGCCAAATATATTCTAGTTTCATAATAAAACAATCGGGAAGTTTGCACGTTGAACCATTTGGCCCGGGGGGCCTTTTTACGCAGACCTTCGGCAGCCGTTCCTACGCTCCGAAAATTTTTTTCGAGTTTCACATGCCCATCTTCAAACGACGATTCCCAAGCAACTAAAAGAGCCTAACGATCGCAATCACTTTCAGAATCTGCGAAATATATTCTAGTTTCATAATAACACCATCGGGAAGTTTGCACGTTGAACCATTTGGCCCGGGGGGCCTTTTTACGCAGACCTTCGGCAGCCGTTCCTACGCTCCGAAAATTTTTTTTGAGTTTCACATGCCCATCTTCAAACGGCGATTCCCAAGCAACTAAAAGAGCCTAACGATCGCAATCACTTTCAGAATCTGCGAAATATATTCTAGTTTCATAATAACACCATCGGGAAGTTTGCACGTTGAACCATTTGGCCCGGGGGGCCTTTTTACGCAGACCTTCGGCAGCCGTTCCTACGCTCCAAAAATTTTTTTCGAGTTTCACATGCCCATCTTCAAACGACGATTCCAAAGCAACTAAAAGAGCCTAAAGATCGCAATCACTTTCAGAATCTGCCAAATATATTCTAGTTTCATAATAAAACAATCGGGAAGTTTGCACGTTGAACCATTTGGCCCGGGGGGCCTTTTTACGCAGACCTTCGGCAGCCGTTCCTACGCTCCGAAAATTTTTTTCGAGTTTCACATGCCCATCTTCAAACGACGATTCCCAAGCAACTAAAAGAGCCTAACGATCGCAATCACTTTCAGAATCTGCGAAATATATTCTAGTTTCATAATAACACCATCGGGAAGTTTGCACGTTGAACCATTTGGCCCGGGGGCCTTTTTACGCAGACCTTCGGCAGCCGTTCCTACGCTCCGAAAATTTTTTTCGAGTTTCACATGCCCATCTTCAAACGACGATTCCAAAGCAACTAAAAGAGCCTAAAGATCGCAATCACTTTCAGAATCTGCCAAATATATTCTAGTTTCATAATAAAACAATCGGGAAGTTTGCACGTCGAACCATTTGGCCCGGGGGGCCTTTTTACGCAGACCTTCGGCAGCCGTTCCTACGCTCCGAAAATTTTTTTCGAGTTTCACATGCCCATCTTCAAACGACGATTCCCAAGCAACTAAAAGAGCCTAACGATCGCAATCACTTTCAGAATCTGCGAAATATATTCTAGTTTCATAATAACACCATCGGGAAGTTTGCACGTTGAACCATTTGGCCCGGGGGGCCTTTTTACGCAGACCTTCGGCAGCCGTTCCTACGCTCCGAAAATTTTTTTCGAGTTTCACATGCCCATCTTAAAACGACGATTCCCAAGCAACTAAAAGAGCCTAACGATCGCAATCACTTTCAGAATCTGCGAAATATATTCTAGTTTCATAATAACACCATCGGGAAGTTTGCACGTTGAACCATTTGGCCCGGGGGGCCTTTTTACGCAGACCTTCGGCAGCCGTTCCTACGCTCCGAAAATTTTTTTCGAGTTTCACATGCCCATCTTCAAACGACGATTCCAAAGCAACTAAAAGAGCCTAAAGATCGCAATCACTTTCAGAATCTGCCAAATATATTCTAGTTTCATAATAAAACAATCGGGAAGTTTGCACGTTGAACCATTTGGCCCGGGGGGCCTTTTTACGCAGACCTTCGGCAGCCGTTCCTACGCTCCGAAAATTTTTTTCGAGTTTCACATGCCCATCTTCAAACGGCGATTCCCAAGCAACTAAAAGAGCCTAACGATCGCAATCACTTTCAGAATCTGCGAAATATATTCTAGTTTCATAATAACACCATCGGGAAGTTTGCACGTTGAACCATTTGGCCCGGGGGCCTTTTTACGCAGACCTTCGGCAGCCGTTCCTACGCTCCGAAAATTTTTTTCGAGTTTCACATGCCCATCTTCAAACGACGATTCCAAAGCAACTAAAAGAGCCTAAAGATCGCAATCACTTTCAGAATCTGCCAAATATATTCTAGTTTCATAATAAAACAATCGGGAAGTTTGCACGTTGAACCATTTGGCCCGGGGGGCATTTTTACGCAGACCTTCGGCAGCCGTTCCTACGCTCCGAAAATTTTTTTCGAGTTTCACATGCCCATCTTCAAACGACGATTCCCAAGCAACTAAAAGAGCCTAACGATCGCAATCACTTTCAGAATCTGCGAAATATATTCTAGTTTCATAATAACACCATCGGGAAGTTTGCACGTTGAACCATTTGGCCCGGGGGGCCTTTTTACGCAGACCTTCGGCAGCCGTTCCTACGCTCCGAAAATTTTTTTCGAGTTTCACATGCCCATCTTCAAACGACGATTCCCAAGCAACTAAAAGAGCCTAACGATCGCAATCACTTTCAGAATCTGCGAAATATATTCTAGTTTCATAATAACACCATCGGGAAGTTTGCACGTTGAACCATTTGGCCCGGGGGGCCTTTTTACGCAGACCTTCGGCAGCCGTTCCTACGCTCCGAAAATTTTTTTCGAGTTTCACATGCCCATCTTCAAACGACGATTCCAAAGCAACTAAAAGAGCCTAAAGATCGCAATCACTTTCAGAATCTGCCAAATATATTCTAGTTTCATAATAAAACAATCGGGAAGTTTGCACGTTGAACCATTTGGCCCGGGGGGCCTTTTTACGCAGACCTTCGGCAGCCGTTCCTACGCTCCGAAAATTTTTTTCGAGTTTCACATGCCCATCTTCAAACGACGATTCCCAAGCAACTAAAAGAGCCTAACGATCGCAATCACTTTCAGAATCTGCGAAATATATTCTAGTTTCATAATAACACCATCGGGAAGTTTGCACGTTGAACCATTTGGCCCGGGGGCCTTTTTACGCAGACCTTCGGCAGCCGTTCCTACGCTCCGAAAATTTTTTTCGAGTTTCACATGCCCATCTTCAAACGACGATTCCAAAGCAACTAAAAGAGCCTAAAGATCGCAATCACTTTCAGAATCTGCCAAATATATTCTAGTTTCATAATAAAACAATCGGGAAGTTTGCACGTTGAACCATTTGGCCCGGGGGGCCTTTTTACGCAGACCTTCGGCAGCCGTTCCTACGCTCCGAAAATTTTTTTCGAGTTTCACATGCCCATCTTCAAACGACGATTCCCAAGCAACTAAAAGAGCCTAACGATCGCAATCACTTTCAGAATCTGCGAAATATATTCTAGTTTCATAATAACACCATCGGGAAGTTTGCACGTTGAACCATTTGGCCCGGGGGGCCTTTTTACGCAGACCTTCGGCAGCCGTTCCTACGCTCCGAAAATTTTTTTCGAGTTTCACATGCCCATCTTCAAACGACGATTCCCAAGCAACTAAAAGAGCCTAACGATCGCAATCACTTTCAGAATCTGCGAAATATATTCTAGTTTCATAATAACACCATCGGGAAGTTTGCACGTTGAACCATTTGGCCCGGGGGGCCTTTTTACGCAGACCTTCGGCAGCCGTTCCTACGCTCCGAAAATTTTTTTCGAGTTTCACATGCCCATCTTCAAACGACGATTCCAAAGCAACTAAAAGAGCCTAAAGATCGCAATCACTTTCAGAATCTGCCAAATATATTCTAGTTTCATAATAAAACAATCGGGAAGTTTGCACGTTGAACCATTTGGCCCGGGGGGCCTTTTTACGCAGACCTTCGGCAGCCGTTCCTACGCTCCGAAAATTTTTTTCGAGTTTCACATGCCCATCTTCAAACGACGATTCCCAAGCAACTAAAAGAGCCTAACGATCGCAATCACTTTCAGAATCTGCGAAATATATTCTAGTTTCATAATAACACCATCGGGAAGTTTGCACGTTGAACCATTTGGCCCGGGGGGCCTTTTTACGCAGACCTTCGGCAGCCGTTCCTACGCTCCGAAAATTTTTTTCGAGTTTCACATGCCCATCTTCAAACGACGATTCCCAAGCAACTAAAAGAGCCTAACGATCGCAATCACTTTCAGAATCTGCGAAATATATTCTAGTTTCATAATAACACCATCGGGAAGTTTGCACGTTGAACCATTTGGCCCGGGGGGCCTTTTTACGCAGACCTTCGGCAGCCGTTCCTACGCTCCGAAAATTTTTTTCGAGTTTCACATGCCCATCTTCAAACGACGATTCCAAAGCAACTAAAAGAGCCTAAAGATCGCAATCACTTTCAGAATCTGCCAAATATATTCTAGTTTCATAATAAAACAATCGGGAAGTTTGCACGTTGAACCATTTGGCCCGGGGGGCCTTTTTACGCAGACCTTCGGCAGCCGTTCCTACGCTCCGAAAATTTTTTTCGAGTTTCACATGCCCATCTTCAAACGACGATTCCCAAGCAACTAAAAGAGCCTAACGATCGCAATCACTTTCAGAATCTGCGAAATATATTCTAGTTTCATAATAACACCATCGGGAAGTTTGCACGTTGAACCATTTGGCCCGGGGGCCTTTTTACGCAGACCTTCAGCAGCCGTTCCTACGCTCCGAAAATTTTTTTCGAGTTTCACATGCCCATCTTCAAACGACGATTCCAAAGCAACTAAAAGAGCCTAAAGATCGCAATCACTTTCAGAATCTGCCAAATATATTCTAGTTTCATAATAAAACAATCGGGAAGTTTGCACGTTGAACCATTTGGCCCGGGGGGCCTTTTTACGCAGACCTTCGGCAGCCGTTCCTACGCTCCGAAAATTTTTTTCGAGTTTCACATGCCCATCTTCAAACGACGATTCCCAAGCAACTAAAAGAGCCTAACGATCGCAATCACTTTCAGAATCTGCGAAATATATTCTAGTTTCATAATAACACCATCGGGAAGTTTGCACGTTGAACCATTTGGCCCGGGGGGCCTTTTTACGCAGACCTTCGGCAGCCGTTCCTACGCTCCGAAAATTTTTTTCGAGTTTCACATGCCCATCTTCAAACGACGATTCCCAAGCAACTAAAAGAGCCTAACGATCGCAATCACTTTCAGAATCTGCGAAATATATTCTAGTTTCATAATAACACCATCGGGAAGTTTGCACGTTGAACCATTTGGCCCGGGGGGCCTTTTTACGCAGACCTTCGGCAGCCGTTCCTACGCTCCGAAAATTTTTTTCGAGTTTCACATGCCCATCTTCAAACGACGATTCCAAAGCAACTAAAAGAGCCTAAAGATCGCAATCACTTTCAGAATCTGCCAAATATATTCTAGTTTCATAATAAAACAATCGGGAAGTTTGCACGTTGAACCATTTGGCCCGGGGGGCCTTTTTACGCAGACCTTCGGCAGCCGTTCCTACGCTCCGAAAATTTTTTTCGAGTTTCACATGCCCATCTTCAAACGACGATTCCCAAGCAACTAAAAGAGCCTAACGATCGCAATCACTTTCAGAATCTGCGAAATATATTCTAGTTTCATAATAACACCATCGGGAAGTTTGCACGTTGAACCATTTGGCCCGGGGGCCTTTTTACGCAGACCTTCGGCAGCCGTTCCTACGCTCCGAAAATTTTTTTCGAGTTTCACATGCCCATCTTCAAACGACGATTCCAAAGCAACTAAAAGAGCCTAAAGATCGCAATCACTTTCAGAATCTGCCAAATATATTCTAGTTTCATAATAAAACAATCGGGAACTTTGCACGTTGAACCATTTGGCCCGGGGGGCCTTTTTACGCAGACCTTCGGCAGCCGTTCCTACGCTCCGAAAATTTTTTTCGAGTTTCACATGCCCATCTTCAAACGACGATTCCCAAGCAACTAAAAGAGCCTAACGATCGCAATCACTTTCAGAATCTGCGAAATATATTCTAGTTTCATAATAACACCATCGGGAAGTTTGCACGTTGAACCATTTGGCCCGGGGGGCCTTTTTACGCAGACCTTCGGCAGCCGTTCCTACGCTCCGAAAATTTTTTTCGAGTTTCACATGCCCATCTTCAAACGACGATTCCCAAGCAACTAAAAGAGCCTAAAGATCGCAATCACTTTCAGAATCTGCCAAATATATTCTAGTTTCATAATAAAACAATCGGGAAGTTTGCACGTTGAACCATTTGGCCCGGGGGGCCTTTTTACGCAGACCTTCGGCAGCCGTTCCTACGCTCCGAAATTTTTTTTCGAGTTTCACATGCCCATCTTCAAACGACGATTCCCAAGCAACTAAAAGAGCCTAACGATCGCAATCACTTTCAGAATCTGCGAAATATATTCTAGTTTCATAATAATACCATCGGGAAGTTTGCACGTTGAACCATTTGGCCCGGGGGCCTTTTTACGCAGACCTTCGGCAGCCGTTCCTACGCTCCGAAAATTTTTTTCGAGTTTCACATGCCCATCTTCAAACGACGATTCCAAAGCAACTAAAAGAGCCTAAAGATCGCAATCACTTTCAGAATCTGCCAAATATATTCTAGTTTCATAATAAAACAATCGGGAAGTTTGCACGTTGAACCATTTGGCCCGGGGGGCCTTTTTACGCAGACCTTCGGCAGCCGTTCCTACGCTCCGAAAATTTTTTTCGAGTTTCACATGCCCATCTTCAAACGACGATTCCCAAGCAACTAAAAGAGCCTAACGATCGCAATCACTTTCAGAATCTGCGAAATATATTCTAGTTTCATAATAACACCATCGGGAAGTTTGCACGTTGAACCATTTGGCCCGGGAGGCCTTTTTACGCAGACCTTCGGCAGCCGTTCCTACGCTCCGAAAATTTTTTTCGAGTTTCACATGCCCATCTTCAAACGACGATTCCAAAGCAACTAAAAGAGCCTAAAGATCGCAATCACTTTCAGAATCTGCCAAATATATTCTAGTTTCATAATAAAACAATCGGGAAGTTTGCACGTTGAACCATTTGGCCCGGGGGGTCTTTTTACGCAGACCTTCGGCAGCCGTTCCTACGCTCCGAAAATTTTTTTCGAGTTTCACATGCCCATCTTCAAACGACGATTCCCAAGCAACTAAAAGAGCCTAACGATCGCAATCACTTTCAGAATCTGCGAAATATATTCTAGTTTCATAATAACACCATCGGGAAGTTTGCACGTTGAACCATTTGGCCCGGGGGCCTTTTTACGCAGACCTTCGGCAGCCGTTCCTACGCTCCGAAAATTTTTTTCGAGTTTCACATGCCCATCTTCAAACGACGATTCCCAAGCAACTAAAAGAGCCTAACGATCGCAATCACTTTCAGAATCTGCGAAATATATTCTAGTTTCATAATAACACCATCGGGAAGTTTGCACGTTGAACCATTTGGCCCGGGGGGCCTTTTTACGCAGACCTTCGGCAGCCGTTCCTACGCTCCGAAAATTTTTTTCGAGTTTCACATGCCCATCTTCAAACGACGATTCCCAAGCAACTAAAAGAGCCTAAAGATCGCAATCACTTTCAGAATCTGCCAAATATATTCTAGTTTCATAATAAAATAATCGGGAAGTTTGCACGTTGAACCATTTGGCCCGGGGGGCCTTTTTACGCAGACCTTCGGCAGCCGTTCCTACGCTCCGAAAATTTTTTTCGAGTTTCACATGCCCATCTTCAAACGACGATTCCCAAGCAACTAAAAGAGCCTAACGATCGCAATCACTTTCAGAATCTGCGAAATATATTCTAGTTTCATAATAACACCATTGGGAAGTTTGCACGTTGAACCATTTGGCCCGGGGGCCTTTTTACGCAGACCTTCGGCAGCCGTTCCTACGCTCCGAAAATTTTTTTCGAGTTTCACATGCCCATCTTGAAACGACGATTCCAAAGCAACTAAAAGAGCCTAAAGATCGCAATCACTTTCAGAATCTGCCAAATATATTCTAGTTTCATAATAAAACAATCGGGAAGTTTGCACGTTGAACCATTTGGCCCGGGGGGCCTTTTTACGCAGACCTTCGGCAGCCGTTCCTACGCTCCGAAAATTTTTTTCGAGTTTCACATGCCCATCTTCAAACGACGATTCCCAAGCAACTAAAAGAGCCTAACGATCACAATCACTTTCAGAATCTGCGAAATATATTCTAGTTTCATAATAACACCATTGGGAAGTTTGCACGTTGAACCATTTGGCCCGGGGGGCCTTTTTACGCAGACCTTCGGCAGCCGTTCCTACGCTCCGAAATTTTTTTTCGAGTTTCACATGCCCATCTTCAAACGACGATTCCAAAGCAACTAAAAGAGCCTAAAGATCGCAATCACTTTCAGAATCTGCCAAATATATTCTAGTTTCATAATAAAACAATCGGGAAGTTTGCACGTTGAACAATTTGGCCCGGGGGGCCTTTTTACGCAGACCTTCGGCAGCCGTTCTTACGCTCCGAAAATTTTTTTCGAGTTTCACATGCCCATCTTCAAACGACGATTCCAAAGCAACTAAAAGAGCCTAAAGATCGCAATCACTTTCAGAATCTGCCAAATATATTCTAGTTTCATAATAAAACAATCGGGAAGTTTGCACGTTGAACCATTTGGCCCGGGGGGCCTTTTTACGCAGACCTTCGGCAGCCGTTCCTACGCTCCGAAAATTTTTTTCGAGTTTCACATGCCCATCTTCAAACGACGATTCCCAAGCAACTAAAAGAGCCTAACGATCGCAATCACTTTCAGAATCTGCGAAATATATTCTAGTTTCATAATAACACCATCGGGAAGTTTGCACGTTGAACCATTTGGCCCGGGGGGCCTTTTTACGCAGACCTTCGGCAGCCGTTCCTACGCTCCGAAAATTTTTTTCGAGTTTCACATGCCCATCTTCAAACGACGATTCCCAAGCAACTAAAAGAGCCTAACGATCGCAATCACTTTCAGAATCTGCGAAATATATTCTAGTTTCATAATAACACCATCGGGAAGTTTGCACGTTGAACCATTTGGCCCGGGGGGCCTTTTTACGCAGACCTTCGGCAGCCGTTCCTACGCTCCGAAAATTTTTTTCGAGTTTCACATGCCCATCTTCAAACGACGATTCCCAAGCAACTAAAAGAGCCTAAAGATCGCAATCACTTTCAGAATCTGCCAAATATATTCTAGTTTCATAATAAAATAATCGGGAAGTTTGCACGTTGAACCATTTGGCCCGGGGGGCCTTTTTACGCAGACCTTCGGCAGCCGTTCCTACGCTCCGAAAATTTTTTTCGAGTTTCACATGCCCATCTTCAAACGACGATTCCCAAGCAACTAAAAGAGCCTAACGATCGCAATCACTTTCAGAATCTGCGAAATATATTCTAGTTTCATAATAACACCATTGGGAAGTTTGCACGTTGAACCATTTGGCCCGGGGGCCTTTTTACGCAGACCTTCGGCAGCCGTTCCTACGCTCCGAAAATTTTTTTCGAGTTTCACATGCCCATCTTGAAACGACGATTCCAAAGCAACTAAAAGAGCCTAAAGATCGCAATCACTTTCAGAATCTGCCAAATATATTCTAGTTTCATAATAAAACAATCGGGAAGTTTGCACGTTGAACCATTTGGCCCGGGGGGCCTTTTTACGCAGACCTTCGGCAGCCGTTCCTACGCTCCGAAAATTTTTTTCGAGTTTCACATGCCCATCTTCAAACGACGATTCCCAAGCAACTAAAAGAGCCTAACGATCACAATCACTTTCAGAATCTGCGAAATATATTCTAGTTTCATAATAACACCATTGGGAAGTTTGCACGTTGAACCATTTGGCCCGGGGGGCCTTTTTACGCAGACCTTCGGCAGCCGTTCCTACGCTCCGAAAATTTTTTTCGAGTTTCACATGCCCATCTTCAAACGACGATTCCAAAGCAACTAAAAGAGCCTAAAGATCGCAATCACTTTCAGAATCTGCCAAATATATTCTAGTTTCATAATAAAACAATCGGGAAGTTTGCACGTTGAACCATTTGGCCCGGGGGGCCTTTTTACGCAGACCTTCGGCAGCCGTTCCTACGCTCCGAAAATTTTTTTCGAGTTTCACATGCCCATCTTCAAACGACGATTCCCAAGCAACTAAAAGAGCCTAACGATCGCAATCACTTTCAGAATCTGCGAAATATATTCTAGTTTCATAATAACACCATCGGGAAGTTTGCACGTTGAACCATTTGGCCCGGGGGGCCTTTTTACGCAGACCTTCGGCAGCCGTTCCTACGCTCCGAAAATTTTTTTCGAGTTTCACATGCCCATCTTCAAACGACGATTCCCAAGCAACTAAAAGAGCCTAACGATCGCAATCACTTTCAGAATCTGCGAAATATATTCTAGTTTCATAATAACACCATCGGGAAGTTTGCACGTTGAACCATTTGGCCCGGGGGGCCTTTTTACGCAGACCTTCGGCAGCCGTTCCTACGCTCCGAAAATTTTTTTCGAGTTTCACATGCCCATCTTCAAACGACGATTCCCAAGCAACTAAAAGAGCCTAAAGATCGCAATCACTTTCAGAATCTGCCAAATATATTCTAGTTTCATAATAAAACAATCGGGAAGTTTGCACGTTGAACCATTTGGCCCGGGGGGCCTTTTTACGCAGACCTTCGGCAGCCGTTCCTACGCTCCGAAAATTTTTTTCGAGTTTCACATGCCCATCTTCAAACGACGATTCCCAAGCAACTAAAAGAGCCTAACGATCGCAATCACTTTCAGAATCTGCGAAATATATTCTAGTTTCATAATAACACCATCGGGAAGTTTGCACGTTGAACCATTTGGCCCGGGGGCCTTTTTACGCAGACCTTCGGCAGCCGTTCCTACGCTCCGAAAATTTTTTTCGAGTTTCACATGCCCATCTTCAAACGACGATTCCAAAGCAACTAAAAGAGCCTAAAGATCGCAATCACTTTCAGAATCTGCCAAATATATTCTAGTTTCATAATAAAACAATCGGGAAGTTTGCACGTTGAACCATTTGGCCCGGGGGGCCTTTTTACGCAGACCTTCGGCAGCCGTTCCTACGCTCCGAAAATTTTTTTCGAGTTTCACATGCCCATCTTCAAACGACGATTCCCAAGCAACTAAAAGAGCCTAACGATCGCAATCACTTTCAGAATCTGCGAAATATATTCTAGTTTCATAATAACACCATCGGGAAGTTTGCACGTTGAACCATTTGGCCCGGGGGGCCTTTTTACGCAGACCTTCGGCAGCCGTTCCTACGCTCCGAAAATTTTTTTCGAGTTTCACATGCCCATCTTCAAACGACGATTCCCAAGCAACTAAAAGAGCCTAACGATCGCAATCACTTTCAGAATCTGCGAAATATATTCTAGTTTCATAATAACACCATCGGGAAGTTTGCACGTTGAACCATTTGGCCCGGGGGGCCTTTTTACGCAGACCTTCGGCAGCCGTTCCTACGCTCCGAAAATTTTTTTCGAGTTTCACATGCCCATCTTCAAACGACGATTCCCAAGCAACTAAAAGAGCCTAACGATCGCAATCACTTTCAGAATCTGCGAAATATATTCTAGTTTCATAATAACACCATCGGGAAGTTTGCACGTTGAACCATTTGGCCCGGGGGGCCTTTTTACGCAGACCTTCGGCAGCCGTTCCTACGCTCCGAAAATTTTTTTCGAGTTTCACATGCCCATCTTCAAACGACGATTCCCAAGCAACTAAAAGAGCCTAACGATCGCAATCACTTTCAGAATCTGCGAAATATATTCTAGTTTCATAATAACACCATCGGGAAGTTTGCACGTTGAACCATTTGGCCCGGGGGGCCTTTTTACGCAGACCTTCGGCAGCCGTTCCTACGCTCCGAAAATTTTTTTCGAGTTTCACATGCCCATCTTCAAACGACGATTCCAAAGCAACTAAAAGAGCCTAAAGATCGCAATCACTTTCAGAATCTGCCAAATATATTCTAGTTTCATAATAAAACAATCGGGAAGTTTGCACGTTGAACCATTTGGCCCGGGGGGCCTTTTTACGCAGACCTTCGGCAGCCGTTCCTACGCTCCGAAAATTTTTTTCGAGTTTCACATGCCCATCTTCAAACGACGATTCCCAAGCAACTAAAAGAGCCTAACGATCGCAATCACTTTCAGAATCTGCGAAATATATTCTAGTTTCATAATAACACCATCGGGAAGTTTGCACGTTGAACCATTTGGCCCGGGGGCCTTTTTACGCAGACCTTCGGCAGCCGTTCCTACACTCCGAAAATTTTTTTCGAGTTTCACATGCCCATCTTCAAACGACGATTCCAAAGCAACTAAAAGAGCCTAAAGATCGCAATCACTTTCAGAATCTGCCAAATATATTCTAGTTTCATAATAAAACAATCGGGAAGTTTGCACGTTGAACCATTTGGCCCGGGGGGCCTTTTTACGCAGACCTTCGGCAGCCGTTCCTACGCTCCGAAAATTTTTTTCGAGTTTTACATGCCCATCTTCAAACGACGATTCCCAAGCAACTAAAAGAGCCTAACGATCGCAATCACTTTCAGAATCTGCGAAATATATTCTAGTTTCATAATAACACCATCGGGAAGTTTGCACGTTGAACCATTTGGCCCGGGGGGCCTTTTTACGCAGACCTTCGGCAGCCGTTCCTACGCTCCGAAAATTTTTTTCGAGTTTCACATGCCCATCTTCAAACGACGATTCCCAAGCAACTAAAAGAGCCTAACGATCGCAATCACTTTCAGAATCTGCGAAATATATTCTAGTTTCATAATAACACCATCGGGAAGTTTGCACGTTGAACCATTTGGCCCGGGGGGCCTTTTTACGCAGACCTTCGGCAGCCGTTCCTACGCTCCGAAAATTTTTTTCGAGTTTCACATGCCCATCTTCAAACGACGATTCCAAAGCAACTAAAAGAGCCTAAAGATCGCAATCACTTTCAGAATCTGCCAAATATATTCTAGTTTCATAATAAAACAATCGGGAAGTTTGCACGTTGAACCATTTGGCCCGGGGGGCCTTTTTACGCAGACCTTCGGCAGCCGTTCCTACGCTCCGAAAATTTTTTTCGAGTTTCACATGCCCATCTTCAAACGACGATTCCAGCAACTAAAAGAGCCTAACGATCGCAATCACTTTCAGAATCTGCGAAATATATTCTAGTTTCATAATAACACCATCGGGAAGTTTGCACGTTGAACCATTTGGCCCGGGGCCTTTTACGCAGACCTTCGGCAGCCGTTCCTACGCTCCGAAAATTTTTTTCGAGTTTCACATGCCCATCTTCAAACGACGATTCCAAAGCAACTAAAAGAGCCTAAAGATCGCAATCACTTTCAGAATCTGCCAAATATATTCTAGTTTCATATAAAACAATCGGGAAGTTTGCACGTTGAACCATTTGGCCCGGGGGGCCTTTTTACGCAGACCTTCGGCAGCCGTTCCTACGCTCCGAAAATTTTTTTCGAGTTTCACATGCCATCTTCAAACGACGATTCCCAAGCAACTAAAAGAGCCTAACGATCGCAATCACTTTCAGAATCTGCGAAATATATTCTAGTTTCATAATAACACCATCGGGAAGTTTGCACGTTGAACCATTTGGCCCGGGGGGCCTTTTACGCAGACCTTCGGCAGCCGTTCCTACGCTCCGAAAATTTTTTTCGAGTTTCACATGCCCATCTTCAAACGGCGATTCCCAAGCAACTAAAAGAGCCTAACGATCGCAATCACTTTCAGAATCTGCGAAATATATTCTAGTTTCATAATAACACCATCGGAAGTTTGCACGTTGAACCATTTGGCCCGGGGGGCCTTTTTACACAGACCTTCGGCAGCCGTTCCTACGCTCCGAAAATTTTTTTCGAGTTTCACATGCCCATCTTCAAACGACGATTCCAAAGCAACTAAAAGAGCCTAAAGATCGCAATCACTTTCAGAATCTGCCAAATATATTCTAGTTTCATAATAAAACAATCGGGAAGTTTGCACGTTGAACCATTTGGCCCGGGGGGCGTTTTTACGCAGACCTTCGGCAGCCGTTCCTACGCTCCGAAAATTTTTTTCGAGTTTCACATGCCCATCTTCAAACGACGATTCCCAAGCAACTAAAAGAGCCTAACGATCGCAATCACTTTCAGAATCTGCGAAATATATTCTAGTTTCATAATAACACCATCGGGAAGTTTGCACGTTGAACCATTTGGCCCGGGGGCCTTTTTACGCAGACCTTCGGCAGCCGTTCCTACGCTCCGAAAATTTTTTTCGAGTTTCACATGCCCATCTTCAAACGACGATTCCAAAGCAACTAAAAGAGCCTAAAGATCGCAATCACTTTCAGAATCTGCCAAATATATTCTAGTTTCATAATAAAACAATCGGGAAGTTTGCACGTTGAACCATTTGGCCCGGGGGGCCTTTTTACGCAGACCTTCGGCAGCCGTTCCAGCCGTTCCTACGCTCCGAAAATTTTTTTCGAGTTTCACATGCCCATCTTCAAACGACGATTCCCAAGCAACTAAAAGAGCCTAACGATCGCAATCATTTTCAGAATCTGCGGAATATATTCTAGTTTCATAATAACACCATCGGGAAGTTTGCACGTTGAACCATTTGGCCCGGGGGGCCTTTTTACGCAGACCTTCGGCAGCCGTTCCTACGCTCCGAAAATTTTTTTCGAGTTTCACATGCCATCTTCAAACGACGATTCCCAAGCAACTAAAAGAGCCTAACGATCGCAATCACTTTCAGAATCTGCGAAATATATTCTAGTTTCATAATAACACCATCGGGAAGTTTGCACGTTGAACCACTTGGCCCGGGGGGCCTTTTTACGCAGACCTTCGGCAGCCGTTCCTACGCTCCGAAAATTTTTTTCGAGTTTCACATGCCCATCTTCAAACGACGATTCCAAAGCAACTAAAAGAGCCTAAAGATCGCAATCACTTTCAGAATCTGCCAAATATATTCTAGTTTCATAATAAAACAATCGGGAAGTTTGCACGTTGAACCATTTGGCCCAGGGGGCCTTTTTACGCAGATCTTCGGCAGCCGTTCCTACGCTCCGAAAATTTTTTTCGAGTTTCACATGCCCATCTTCAAACGGCGATTCCCAAGCAACTAAAAGAGCCTAACGATCGCAATCACTTTCAGAATCTGCGAAATATATTCTAGTTTCATAATAACACCATCGGGAAGTTTGCACGTTGAACCATTTGGCCCGGGGGCCTTTTTACGCAGACCTTCGGCAGCCGTTCCTACGCTCCGAAAATTTTTTTCGAGTTTCACATGCCCATCTTCAAACGACGATTCCAAAGCAACTAAAAGAGCCTAAAGATCGCAATCACTTTCAGAATCTGCCAAATATATTCTAGTTTCATAATAAAACAATCGGGAAGTTTGCACGTTGAACCATTTGGCCCGGGGGGCCTTTTTACGCAGACCTTCGGCAGCCGTTCCTACGCTCCGAAAATTTTTTTCGAGTTTCACATGCCCATCTTCAAACGACGATTCCCAAGCAACTAAAAGAGCCTAACGATCGCAATCACTTTCAGAATCTGCGAAATATATTCTAGTTTCATAATAACACCATCGGGAAGTTTGCACGTTGAAACATTTGGCCCGGGGGGCCTTTTTACGCAGACCTTCGGCAGCCGTTCCTACGCTCCGAAAATTTTTTTCGAGTTTCACATGCTCATCTTCAAACGACGATTCCCAAGCAACTAAAAGAGCCTAACGATCGCAATCACTTTCAGAATCTGCGAAATATATTCTAGTTTCATAATAACACCATCGGGAAGTTTGCACGTTGAACCATTTGGCCCGGGGGGCCTTTTTACGCAGACCTTCGGCAGCCGTTCCTACGCTCCGAAAATTTTTTTCGAGTTTCACATGCCCATCTTCAAACGACGATTCCAAAGCAACTAAAAGAGCCTAAAGATCGCAATCACTTTCAGAATCTGCCAAATATATTCTAGTTTCATAATAAAACAATCGGGAAGTTTGCACGTTGAACCATTTGGCCCGGGGGGCCTTTTTACGCAGATCCTTCGGCAGCCGTTCCTACGCTCCGAAAATTTTTTTCGAGTTTCACATGCCCATCTTCAAACGACGATTCCCAAGCAACTAAAAGAGCCTAACGATCGCAATCACTTTCAGAATCTGCGAAATATATTCTAGTTTCATAATAAAACAATCGGGAAGTTTGCACGTTGAACCATTTGGCCCGGGGGGCCTTTTTACGCAGACCTTCGGCAGCCGTTCCTACGCTCCGAAATTTTTTCGAGTTTCACATGCCATATCTTCAAACGACGATTCCCAAGCAACTAAAAGAGCCTAACGATCGCAATCACTTTCAGAATCTGCGAAATATATTCTAGTTTCATAATAACACCATCGGGAAGTTTGCACGTTGAACATTTGGCCCGGGGGGCCTTTTTACGCAGACCTTCGGCAGCCGTTCCTACGCTCCGAAATTTTTTTCGAGTTTCACATGCCCATCTTCAAACGACGATTCCCAAGCAACTAAAAGAGCCTAACGATCGCAATCACTTTCAGAATCTGCGAAATATATTCTAGTTTCATAATAACACCATCGGAAGTTTGCACGTTGAACATTTGGCCCGGGGGCCTTTTTACGCAGACCTTCGGCAGCCGTTCCTACGCTCCGAAAATTTTTTTCGAGTTTCACATGCCCATCTTCAAACGACGATTCCCAAGCAACTAAAAGAGCCTAAAGATCGCAATCACTTTCAGAATCTGCCAAATATATTCTAGTTTCATAATAAAACAATCGGGAAGTTTGCACGTTGAACCATTTGGCCGGGGGGCCTTTTTACGCAGACCTTCGGCAGCCGTTCCTACGCTCCGAAAATTTTTTTCGAGTTTCACATGCCCATCTTCAAACGACGATTCCCAAGCAACTAAAAGAGCCTAACGATCGCAATCACTTTCAGAATCTGCGAATATATTCTAGTTTCATAATAACACCATCGGGAAGTTTGCACGTTGAACCATTTGGGCCCGGGGGCCTTTTTACGCAGACCTTCGGCAGCCGTTCCTACGCTCCGAAAATTTTTTTCGAGTTTCACATGCCCATCTTCAAACGACGATTCCAAAGCAACTAAAAGAGCCTAAAGATCGCAATCACTTTCAGAATCTGCCAAATATATTCTAGTTTCATAATAAAACAATCGGGAAGTTTGCACGTTGAACCATTTGGCCGGGGGGCCTTTTTACGCAGACCTTCGGCAGCCGTTCCTACGCTCCGAAAATTTTTTCGAGTTTCACATGCCCATCTTCAAACGACGATTCCCAAGCAACTAAAAGAGCCTAACGATCGCAATCACTTTCAGAATCTGCGAATATATTCTAGTTTCATAATAACACCATCGGGAAGTTTGCACGTTGAACCATTTGGCCCGGGGGGCCTTTTTACGCAGACCTTCGGCAGCCGTTCCTACGCTCCGAAAATTTTTTTCGAGTTTCACATGCCCATCTTCAAACGACGATTCCAAGCAACTAAAAGAGCCTAACGATCGCAATCACTTTCAGAATCTGCGAAATATATTCTAGTTTCATAATAACACCATCGGGAAGTTTGCACGTTGAACCATTTGGCCCGGGGGGCCTTTTTACGCAGACCTTCGGCAGCCGTTCCTACGCTCCGAAAATTTTTTTCGAGTTTCACATGCCCATCTTCAACGACGATTCCAAGCAACTAAAAGAGCCTAACGATCGCAATCACTTTCAGAATCTGCGAAATATATTCTAGTTTCATAATAACACCATCGGGAAGTTTGCACGTTGAACCATTTGGCCCGGGGGGCCTTTTTACGCAGACCTTCGGCAGCCGTTCCTACGCTCCGAAAATTTTTTCGAGTTTCACATGCCCATCTTCAAACGACGATTCCAAGCAACTAAAAGAGCTAACGATCGCAATCACTTTCAGAATCTGCGAAATATATTCTAGTTTCATAATAACACCATCGGGAAGTTTGCACGTTGAACCATTTGGCCCGGGGGCCTTTTTACGCAGACCTCGGCAGCCGTTCCTACGCTCCGAAAAATTTTTTCGAGTTTCACATGCCCATCTTCAAACGACGATTCCAAAGCAACTAAAAGAGCCTAAAGATCGCAATCACTTTCAGAATCTGCCAAATATATTCTAGTTTCATAATAAAACAATCGGGAAGTTTGCACGTTGAACCATTTGGCCCGGGGGGCCTTTTTACGCAGACCTTCGGCAGCCGTTCCTACGCTCCGAAAATTTTTTTCGAGTTTCACATGCCCATCTTCAAACGACGATTCCCAAGCAACTAAAAGAGCCTAACGATCGCAATCACTTTCAGAATCTGCGAAATATATTCTAGTTTCATAATAACACCATCGGGAAGTTTGCACGTTGAACCATTTGCCCGGGGGCTTTTTACGCAGACCTTCGGCAGCCGTTCCTACACTCCGAAAATTTTTTCGAGTTTCACATGCCCATCTTCAAACGACGATCCAAAGCAACTAAAAGAGCCTAAAGATCGCAATCACTTTCAGAATCTGCCAAATATATTCTAGTTTCATAATAAAACAATCGGAAGTTTGCACGTTGAACCATTTGGCCCGGGGGGCCTTTTACGCAGACCTTCGGCAGCCGTTCCTACGCCTCCGCGAAAATTTTTTTCGAGTTTTACATGCCCATCTTCAAACGACGATTCCCAAGCAACT